>JAOPHQ010005149.1:37500-160000 GCA_030340625.1 Merluccius polli
TACTTCTCTAGTGGACGTTAAGACGTTTACTTCTCTAGTGGACATTAAGACGTTTACTTCTCTAGTGGACGTTAAGACATTTACTTCTCTAGTGGACGTTAAGACGTTTACTTCTCTAGTGGACATTAAGACGTTTACTTCTCTAGTGGACGTTAAGACATTTACTTCTCTAGTGGACGTTAAGACGTTTACTTCTCTAGTGGACGTTAAGACATTTACTTCTCTAGTGGACGTTAAGACGTTTACTTCTCTAGTGGACATTAAGACATTTACTTCTCTAGTGGACGTTAAGACATTTACTTCTCTAGTGGACGTTAAGACGTTTACTTCTCTAGTGGACATTAAGACATTTACTTCTCTAGTGGACGTTAACACATTTACTTCTCTAGTGGACGTTAAGACGTTTACTTCTCTAGTGGACATTAAGACATTTACTTCTCTAGTGGACGTTAACACATTTACTTCTCTAGTGGATGTTAAGACGTTTACTTCACCTAGTGGACTTTTAGACATTTACTTACTTACTTACTAGTGGACGTCAGTGTTGTAGTCGAGTCACTATGCCTTGAGTCTGAGTCCAGGCTCGAGTCTCCAGTGTACGAGTTTGAGTCAAGTCCAAGTCATAAAAAAAAAATCTGAGTCGAGTCCGAGTCGAGTCCACTACTCATACGAGTCAAGTCCGAGTCGAGTCCCTATTGATCCACATCGAGTCCGAGTCGAGTCCCTATTGATCCACATTGAGTCCGAGTCGAGTCTGAGTCAGCACTAAAGTAAGCATACATGTTGTTACACTTAAGTATATTACTTAGGTATTATCTTTCCCAACACACCTGTACCCCCCTCCATATCTTGAAATGTGGTATCTCCAGGTCAGAGTAGGGTCATTATTATTAGCGCGATTTGTTTTGCTGAGCTAATTAACTAAAATGAAAAGGAAGCAGAGAACTTTCTCTGAGAGATTTTTCTCTGTTTTAAAACGAGTGAAAACGTACCTGAGGACCACTATGGGCGATGACAGACTGACGCACCTTATGTTAATGGCTGTTGAGCCTGCTGTCGTGAAATCACTGGACCCAGATGAACTTGTTAATGACTTTGCCGGTTTGAGGCCTCGGCGTTATACACTGATGGATTAGTTATGCAAGTTGATCTTAAGGTAAGATACATCACCCGAACCTCTTATAAATCTGTTTAAGGGAAATATGATTTCTCTCTCTCTTTCTCTCTTCTTCTCCCTCCCTCCCTCTCCTCTTTGCATTTGGACTTGGTTTTAAGTTTACCTGGTATGTTCATGTGATATTGTTGCAATTATAAAGTGAATGAAGTGAACAGAATGAGTGAAATTGCGTTGGTCGGAAAGGCTAGGCGCATTTGACTGAATTGATCAACAGTAGTTTGTGTCCATAGTTACGTTAGCGGGATGTGACAGAGACTGCATTGAGCGGGATGTGAGTGAGACTGCATTTGAAAAAAAAAAAAAATCCAAACCACACAGATAAGCTACATAGCCTTTTGTGATGATAATTTGCTGGGCATGTACTGTATATTGATTGATACTGTAGTTAAGTCATGTGACTAGTAACCTTGCCATACCTTAGCTTTCGCTGAATTGACGCCACTGCATTTTGGCGCCGTGTTAGTTTCAGTTTGTATGTGAACATGACATGACGTTACGTGTGATGTATGAGATGAAGCAGTAACATTCCCTTGCACTAAAATCATATACCAAATTATAGAATAATGGCATATTACAATTATAGCCTAATGACATTAAAAAAAAAGTCGAGTCCTCATCTTAATTCTCGAGTCCGTAATGCACGAGTCCGAGTCAAGTTTGAGTAATTCAGCGCTCGAGTCCAAGTCAAGTCACGAGTCTCAATTTAGCTCACAAGTCGGACTCGAGTCCGAGTCCCGGATTGGAGTACTACAACACTGGTGGACGTTAAGACATTTACTTCTCTAGTGGACGTTAACAAGTTTACTTCGCCTTGTGGACGTTAACAAGTTTACTTCACCTTGTGGACGTTAAGACGTTTACTTACATTTACATTTACATTTAGGGCATTTAGCAGATGCTTTTGTCCAAAGCGAAGTACATTTGTTAGAAGAAACTGCAACAGTAAGTCGCTATCGGTACAGTAAGGATTTCACAAGAACAGGTTTCAAGCACTCCCAATTGCTAAGGGTTCATTGCTAGTATACAACAGATATAAGTGCGAAAATACTAGGTACAAAATATCAATGTAAGTGCCAGGACATACAAACGTAGAACTTTTTTTTTTTTTTTAATGGTAGGGGTAGTAGAGGAAGGATGAATTCTGAACAGGTGGGTCTTGAGTCTCTTGAGGAACCTGGTGATCAACTCTGCAGTCCTCACGTCAGCAGGGAGGTCGTTCCACCATAGCGGTGCCAAAACAGAGAAGAGTTGTGACTTAGCTGTGCGACCTTTGCCTGCTCTCAGGGATGGCGGTACAAGCCAGCCGGCCGAGGTAGTTCCACAGAGGGCTCTAGTCGGGGCGTGGGGTCTGACTAGTGCTTGGAGGTAGGTTGGGTGGTTCTGTTGACAGCCTTGTAGGTCAGTACCATCGTCTTGAATCTGTTGCGAGCTGCTATAGGGAGCCAGTGGAGGTTGCGGAAGAGAGGGGTCACGTTGGAGAACTTCGGCAGGTTGAACACGAGTCATGCTGCTGTGTTCTGGATGCATTGCAAAAGCTTGATCGCGGAGGCAGGGAGTCCAGCCAGGAGCGAGTTGCAGTAGTCGAGGCAGGAGACGACGAGCGCTTGGACCAAGAGCTGTGCTGCTTCCCTCGAGAGGAAGGGTCGGATCCGGCGGGTGTTGTAGAGAGCAAAGCTGCAGGATTGGGTCACCACAGTGATCTTGGCTGTGCAGCGCAGTTGGTTGTCCAGTATGACGCCGAGGTTCCTCGCAGTTGGTGAAGGACCTACCACAGCATCCTCAACGGTTACCAATAGGTCCATGTGAGGGCAGTCCTTCCCAGCACGAAGAGGAGCTCAGTCTTGTTGAGGTTGAGCTTCAGGTGATGCACAGACGTCCTGGTGCTGATGTCTGTCAGATATTCTGAGATGCGAGTTGCAATCAGGAGAGTCAGAGGAGGGGAAAGAGAGGAATAGTTAAGTGTCGTCTGCGTAGCAGTGATAGGAGAAACCAATGCAAAGTGATTTTCAGAGCCTAAAGATCTAGTGTATAGGGAGAACAGAAGCGGTCCTAATACTGAGCCTTGAGGGACACCGGTGTCAAGGGAGCAGGTTCGGACAAGGAGCCATTCCATGTGACCTGGTAGGTGCGGTTCGTCAGGTAGGATGTGAACCAGGATAGCGCAGAGTCAGCGATGCCGAGTTCAGTGAGGGTGGCGAGGAGGATCTGGTGGTTCACAGTGCCGAACGCTGCAGACAGGTCGAGGACAATGAGAACCGATGAGAGGGACGAGGCTCTGGCAGGCAAGGTTTACTTCACCTTGTAGACGTTAAGACGTTTATTTCTCTAGTAGACGTTAAGACGTTTACGTCACCTAGTGGACATTAAGATGTTTACTTCACCTAGTGGACGTTAAGACGTTTACTTCTCTAGTAGATGTTAAGATGTTTACTTCACCTTGTGGACATTAAAATGTTTACTTCACCTAGTGGATGTTAAGAATTGACTTCTCTAGTGGACGTTAAGACATTTACTTCTCTAGTGGACGTTAGGATGTTTACTTCTCTAGTGGACGTTGAGAGGCTGCCGTTGGTCTGAAAGATATTTATGGGGGATTACGGCCCTGCAGTCCGTTAAGCCGGGGGAGTAGATCGATACATTGTGAGCTTTCTCTCACCCCTCTCCTCTCCTCTCTCCCTCGGCGTTCCCACTCTTCTAAAGTGTGGACCGGCCAAGATTAGGCCGCCACTTCCTCCTTCTGCTGTTTAGCAAGAGAGCACTTCCTGTAACCCCTAAACCAGGAAACATCACAACAGCGTCGCACAGCGGCCTTCTCTCTCTCTCTCTCTCTCTCTCTCTCTCTCTCTCTCAAAGATAATTTCAGTGTGTGTGATACCCGACCACTGCACACTCGCGACCCACCTCCAACTGGATCGCAACCCATTTCAGGTCCTGATCCATAGTTTAAGCTCTAAAGATATAGCGATATACATAACCAGTCTGTACACCCTACATTTCTACACTCTTAATGCCTCAGAGTTCCCTAAAGAGATACAGATCCATCCAGATTCAGGCGTGTTTGCTAAAAGAGATCCGTCTCTACATAACGCTACTTATTCTGTCGACGAGTGCAATTGAAGGGCGTACTGTTGTGTCGAAGCGTCTCTGCAGCGCTGCAGTGTGTGAGTGGGAGCCCCCCCCCCCCCCCCCCCCCCCGAGTGGCTGGTCCTGCTTCAACAGAACTTCCACCACTAATGGATTCCCATCGATTTGTTTGTCAGAAAGAGAGAGGTACCAAGTCCACGGTTCACCATCTGCAGCGTATCAAAGCCGGGCCTAAAAAACAAACAAGAGCAGGATTCGTCTTGACACCAGTAATCCTAGCGCGAGTCTCTCCCTCCAAGCTCTGCAGGGGGGGAGGCGGGGGGAGTACACCTTACAACCTTATAACTACACAGGCCTGTTCACACATCCACGTAATACTGAATATGAATATGAATACTGAATCTACTAGTACTACTGGCTGTAGTACTACTAACATGGTGCCTATTCACCACCAAGGGGATGCCTTACCATAAAGTACACAGGCCTGTTCGTCCGTGTTATATTAATAATATGAATACTACATCTATTGAAGGAACATTCCATGACATCACTTTGGTTTTGTGTTGCTGCTCTCACTAGTCACATCCAAGTATTGGCAATAAATCAATATTCTCAATACATTCTCTAATTTCACAATACACAAAATATAATCATATTCAAAATGTTCAAGTGTTAGGGTTAGATGACAATACAAAATGTGGATGGGGCTAACATGCCAACCAACATTACCATATTACATTATTATATGTTCACTGTAATAAAAGCTGAAAACTAGCTTTCTCCAACTCCGCTAACACATGCTAACGCACTGCTGCACTCAGTTCTCCGACAAACGTTTCATTTAATAAAGAGCTACAAACTCACTTTCTCCGCGAAGCCCATATGTTATCTTTACCTCTGCTAACACACGCTAACACACGCTAACAAGCTACAGTGGCGGCTCTCGCCCTCCCCGTATCTCTGGCTGGATTACAAGCTCCCCTTATCCCCCTGATCCCAGCTGTCCCTGAGGTCATTTCCATAATAATGGGCCAGTACTCCCTTAGCGGCCGGTGGGCTGGGCTACGTCTGCTGGTGTCTTGCCTCCACCGCCCGCCTATCTCTGTATTGTGCAAATGTAATTACACTGAGCTTTTGATAACTAAACAATGTAATTTACCGCTCGAGTGAGCAGACAGGACGGCTGCATCCGACTCTTCCGCCGCCTTGTGAAGCTGAGTGTGAGTCCATGATGTGCATTATGGAAATGTTTGGAGTGTGAACGCTTTTTTTTGCATTACAGAAATGGGGAACTTTTAAGCACCAAATGAAAATGCCAAATCTTTATTTGCAAAATAAGTAATAAATCAGCAAGTTTCCAATAATAATCTTAATATTTGCACCGTTTTAGATGGAGGTCTTTAAGCTTAGCCTCAGAGAATTGCAGATGGAGGAGAATACTCTGTCTATAACCTCCAGCCAAGAGCTTTAAACATCATAAAACTACAACTACTGTGTGTGTGTGAGGTTAATACAGAAGCCAGGTCCCCTCGCAGTTAAACTACATCAGACATGCCCCGCACAGGAAGTCACTCACAGGAAGTCACTCACAGGAAGTGATCATTAGCCCCGCCCACATCCATAGCCCTGACCGTAAAGAGAGAGGACTAAATCACATCATCAGCACTTAAACTTCTACAGGGCCATAGGTGTCCTTCACGCTCCAATCACTTTTTAAAAGCATAACCATCATCATGACATGTAGCCATCTAGCTTTTATCCAAAGAGAGTTAAAGTGAGTTCAGTTCCATGTCATTAAGGAGCAGGTAGGGGTTAGACAGTACAGAGACAGGTCATTAAGGAGCAGGTAGGGGTTAGACAGTACAGAGATAGGTCATTAAGGAGCAGGTAGGAGTTACACAGTACAGAGACAGGTCATTAAGGAGCAGGTAGGGGTTAGACAGCACAGAGACAGGTCATTAAGGAGCAGGTAGGGGTTAGACAGCACAGAGACAGGTCATTAAGGAGCAGGTAGGGATTAGACAGTACAGAGACAGGTTATTAAGGAGCAGGTAGGGGTTAGACAGTACAGAGACAGATTTTTAAGGAGCAGGTAGGGGTTAGACAATACAGAGACAGGTCATTAAGGAGCAGGTAGGGGTTAGACAGTACAGAGACAGGTCATTAAGGAGCAGGTAGGGGTTAGACAGCACAGAGACAGGTCATTAAGGAGCAGGTAGGGGTTAGACAGTACAGAGACAGGTCATTAAGGAGCAGGTAGGGGTTAGACAGTACAGAGACAGATTTTTAAGGAGCAGGTAGGGGTTAGACAGTACAGAGACAGGTCATTAAGGAGCAGGTAGGGGTTAGACAGTACAGAGATAGGTCATTAAGGAGCAGGTAGGAGTTACACAGTACAGAGACAGGTCATTAAGGAGCAGGTAGGGGTTAGACAGTACAGAGACAGGTCATTAAGGAGCAGGTAGGGGTTAGACAGTACAGAGATAGGCCATTAAGGAGCAGGTAGGGGTTACACAGTACAGAGACAGGTCATTAAGGAGCAGGTAGGGGTTAGACAGTACAGAGGCAGGTCATTAAGGAGCAGGTAGGGGTTAGACAGTACAGAGACAGGTCATTAAGGAGCAGGTAGGGGTTAGACAGTACAGAGACAGGTCATTAAGGAGCAGGTAGGGGTTAGACAGTAGGCAAGGTAGACTGAGGACATTGGGGGGATCGAACCCAAAACTTTTCAGCTCACCACTACACTATCCTGTCCCTCCTCCTCATAATTAATCGTTACCATCTCTTTGCAGCGAAACCCAAACAGCCAATCAGATGCCAGGATCTCCATGATCTCTCTGGTGCCACGCGTTGCCACGGCGCCTGCTCAACGGCGCCTGCTCAACGGCACATGGCACATTTCCATTTCCTGCCCCCCCCCCTGCAGTCTGCTGGGGTGGGGGGGTTAGGGGGCTGTTGACTTTTATTAAATGTTATTATTACCATATGTCTCTCCTGCAGTGCATGAATTATCACGTGCACGCTCGCCAAGCCAGGCGCTGCAGTGGCTGTGATCGTGCACGCTCACACGCATGCTCACACACACACACGCATGCTCACACACGTGATGATGGGGGGGGGGGGGGGGGGGGGGGGGTCTTAACTTTGTAGCTGCAGTCATGTGACCGAGGAGATGAAAGAGACGAGGTGTCACTCGGTGGGAGCTCCAGGTTGTCAGGAATCACCATCACATGTCTCATTAAGAAACATAACCAAGCTCTAATTCTACTGTGCTGTTCTGTCTGAGTGCTGGATGGGCGGTGGAGGTGGAGGTGGTGGCGGAGCGGGGACTATTGCTACAGGGTCCCTCGTAAACTCTGATCAAATATAGATATACTTACAGTATATACACGATAGCTAAACCTTTCCCGATTGGTCATCAGTAAACAGACGTTGATCTGTTATTAGACCAAACAAAACTACTCCAAACAGGAAGTAGATTCGACCGGTCCTTCCTGTTAGAAATGCGGTTCCCTTCCCAACCTTATTGGGCCTGTGACCCCGTTATTACACCAGAAAGTTCTTGCAAATCTCATCTTCTTACTACATTGTTGTGAACCTGCTTTGTTTAACTTTTAACATCTGCCCATAATATCCATGTCCCAGTGAAGTGGGTAGCAGTAGTTTACTCGTGGCTACGAAGCATCATCATATCTTTAAAAAATACAGTGACAAATATCCATCTATCGCTTAGTCAGCAATCACCTCATATGCATTTGAGGTGAGCCCTCCATGGGGCCCCAGCATACAAGTTGGGAACCACTGGAAAGGAGCAGAACCTCTCGCTCACCATCCTCCTCCTCCTCCTCCTCCTCCTCCTCCTCCTCCTCCTCCTCCTCCTCCTCCTCTTCTTCTTCTTCCTCCTCCTGCCAAAATGATGGTAGGAGTGAGGAAGAGGAGAGATGATGGTAGAGGAGTGAGGAAGAGGAGGAGAGATGATGGAAAACCAGAAGATGGAGAACCATGGACACTATGTACACTTGTACACCCACTAATACACACTCTTATGTACACTAATACACACTCACATACACACTAATACACACCAATTGCAATACACTCATACGTACACAGTATATACACTCACTCCCACACACACATTGGCCTACAAAAATGAATACATACTCACAAACACTAAGACACATACAAACACACTAATAAGCACATAGAAACACACAAAGAGAGGTACATGCTTGCTTTTGAACAAACACACATACACACGCTCACACACATACACACACACACACACACACAATTATTCAGTGCTGCTTGTCAGTGTGGTGGCTGAGCCTGGTCCAGGGGCCGCATTAGGCTGGGGGGGCAGGGGGTCTGGGGGTCTCATTACCATGTGACTGGCCCTCGCTCCCTCATCCCCACGAATCAAAGGGTGGGATGCAACGCAAGAGAGGCCAACATTTCCTCCATAACCCCCAAGAGTCGCCATGGAGATGACATCACCTCCCTGGGGGGGGGGGGGGGGGGGGACTCGGGGGGTGGGGGGGGGGTTAATGACTATAATAGTAAATGTATACAAGCAGAGAGCTGGGACTCTATTCACACCAATTAATACAATCTTATCAATGGAGGTGTCCAACGGCTAACCCCTGATCACAGACCACCTCCCCCTGCCCTCCCCCTGCCCTCCCCCTCCTCCTCCTCCTCCTCCTCCTCCTCCTCCTCCTCCTCCTCCTCCTCCTCACAGCAGCGCAGGTCTGTCGGTCATTAGCCCTGTGGGAGGCTGGCCGGCCCTGGGGGTTAAGGAGATTTTAAAAACCACTCACTCCCCACATCAAAACAAATCAAAGAGCTTCCCTAATTTTCCTGCTTTTGTGGGTTTTTTGATGAGGGTGATTTGATGATCGGGGGTAAGGGAGGGGGGGGCTGCTGGTTCCTCCACTGATCTGGTCGTGAAAACTTGTGAGAGGAAAACTCTTAAGGTTTCTTTTTCTAGCAATGCAGTGTAATAGGCGCGTGTACACACACACACACACACACACACACACACACTCTCTAAAGCTACTCTAGTAGGGTTGTCCTTCATAGCATGCATGATGTCACCAGGTGTGTATTTTTGTACATTTCCCAAATATTTCCAGTATTTTCTGCAACAAACCAGCAGATCACAGGATGAGAGAGGAACCAAAGGCAGCAGGATGGTTTGGTGTTTTATGGACATGTTAAATATAGAGTAAAACAGGACCTCATGGTGGACTCTAAATACCAACAAATTGTAATATATAACTGACATTATGAGAGTTGGAGAGAAATTATACGTGTGTGCGTGTTCACTCAATACATACAACAAAAAATTACATAATACCAATGCAAATATTTAAAATACAAAAAAATGTGAATAACCAAATTCTACTTTTGTTTTGCCATGAAGATGAACTACAATTAAACAATGTAAAATATATATCCTTAATCATTAGAATTTTATCAAATGTAAAAAAGTGTATACATTTACATATGATTTTAAAACATTGTCCATTTCCAGATTTGACCAACACTTCCAGTCCCTTCAAAACAAGATGGAACAGAAGAGGACAAAACACAGACCACAATCTTTGTAGACATAAAATCACAAAATGTCACCCTAGAATGGCATTTTTCTGATCTTGACCATATTTCCACCTCTGAACCAGCAGAGAACTGTTCTCTCTGTTGGATCATTCTGTTGAATTGTCATCACTTTAATGAGACGACAACCTGGCATCACTTCCAGTTCCAGCAGACAGGATGATACCAGAGTAATGGACCAGAGAGACAGTTTAACAATATCATTAACCAGCGCCTCAGCGCTGACGACAAAACAAAAGGTCCAAATTAAATGACTAAATTGCAATCAGACGTATTTAAACTTTACTTAATCTTCCGGGAAAGGCCAACGCAGACGTGGTGTCGAGGTCACCCCCGAGAGAGGAGAGGGAATCGCGGAGAAAATTGTAGAGGAGATAGGATAGAGGAGAGATGAGAGAAGAAGAAAAAGAAAGGAGAGGAGCGGGGAGAGAGGAGGCGGGCGGGGTGATAAGGTGTTGGAAGTGATCAGGGAGGGGACATGAATGAAGGTTAACCACTGTGTATCTTCCACCGTCTCTAATCCCGCTCTTCACGTCTCCATTCAGCACGTCCAGAAAGACGGCCAGCGTCAGCGTAATTGCGGCTAACCTGCGCCCGCGCCCGGCGATCTCTAAAATACCACGAGGGAATAAACGGAGACTGTAATGAGGGAGCTGCGACCGCAGGCCGGGACGGACGGAAAGGTCCTGCTGTCTCCCGGGGGGAACCAGGTCGTCCAGGAGGAGCTAGGTTAGTCATACTGGAGGTGCCTGCTTTCTAATACCACCGGCAAACTATTAATAAAGCCCGACGATTCTCATTATTCTATTGTTTCGAAGAGATGTCCTTCAAAAAATAGACACCACAAAATTACAAATAAAACATAGGATCAGATCAGGCCATCGTTTCATTTTTCTGATCTTTATAATTATACCCACCTCTACATCTGTATTATATTCAAACAGCTGTTATGAGTATTAGGATGTTAACAACTCCTCTTGTAGCATTATTATTCATATTACCTTGTGCAATATTACCATGTATATCACTACTATGTGAATATCCCCCAGTTAGAGGTGGAGAAAGGCCGGAGTGAAGGGTTTGACTTTCCGGGTCCTGGAGCGCCTCACTGGGCCAACAGTAGTCGCAGACTGCCCCTTAGTGGAGGAGCCGGGTCATAAGCAGCTGGTTCTGGGCTACAGCCTGGGAAGAGCGAGGGGTTCATGGTCGTCTGCAGCCTCCAGCGTCAGAAGGTCACCAGTCTTTCATCAGATGCAGTAGTCTCAGCTGAAGCTCTGCTTGCTTTTAAACCTCAACCAAGTCCTGAGGTGTATTAGAAAGCCCTGCTTCTAAAACGTGGACGTGTCGTTATAGTGTCATCAAATAATAACATATTTAACAAACAAGTAAATGTAGACCTATCCTTTAGATTAGAGTATGTAAAATAGATTTTTTTTATTTCCTGAGCAGAATTTTAACAAGAGAGTTTAAATTCTGCTGGTTGGACATAAAAATATGCTTTAAATAAAACAGAGGAATTGATGTTGGAAAAATGAGAGTCTGGATTTAAAAAAAACTCCTTAAAACATAATCCTTGTAGTGCTCTGCCCAGCACTAGTTTCAGAGATGTGTTTTTATGGATTGGACGTTAGAAACAGCTATAAATCTTGGAAACCTCTGTCCCAGAGGAGAGACTCGACTGGATACACAAACTGTATATTTCCATTTTCTCCTGGCCGAGGGCTATTGGCTAACTGGCTGCACTTTTATACTTTAGTAAATCAAGTGTAGCGTTACACACTGGAAGATACGCAATGTGTCTGGAACATTTAGTTAAACACTAGCAGAGTGTTGTTGCTGTTTATTCTTTCACCGACCAACTTACAACTCAGAACATCCAGATCACCACATTCTAGAGCTCACCATTCTAGAACTCACCATTCTAGAACTCACCATTCTAGAGCTCACCATTCTAGAGCTCACCTATTCTAGAGCTCACCATTCTAGAGCTCACCATTCTAGAACTCACCACATTCTAGAACTCACCATTCTACAAAACCACATGCTAGAACTCTTCTAAAGAAGCTTCCATGTTTATTTGGGGGAACGTTGGCGCCGAGCTGAGCTACGCGTGTGTAAATCTGAAGTCATGTAAGATAGTGAGAGAGCTCCATCTTTTGTATGAGCCGCTGTTTGACACGGTGGAACCCAGCCTCCAATAGGTGAGCTTGTCACTCCCAGGGCGCCGCGCAGAGGAGTGCCGTCACATGGAACTGACATGTCAGGTTTAATTTGACTGGTAATCACACCCGCCACCGCCACCATTACAGCGTTTCACATGTTGAGAACTCAGGTGTTGCAGACTATCTGCAGCACCAACCAGAAGACCTCGCTGAAACGCCTCGCTATTTGCTTTCTAATTTGCTAGAAAAACATATAATCCAATAATAATAATATTTAAACCTACGTGCAATCATTTAAACATGTACATTCAAATATATAGTATTTATCTGTCATTCAAGTATATAGATAAATAATTTTTCACTGAGTAAATAGTCAGAGGGTTATAACAGAAAATAGTGATTCCATTTCAAAAATCAATTTTAAATGACTTGGTTTCAAAATTAAATAAAATATAAAATAGCACTAAAAACTATTATTGCAGTACATTGTACTCTAACACACCCTGCTTTGTCTTGCTGCCTTTTTGCTGCGTAAGTTCAACTTACGCATGCTAAGTTGTTACTAGTTAGGACATTATTTACGTATTGGTGGTGCAACTGAATTTAGTAAAATGCTAGTTTGAAACTAACTAGTGGTTACTAAGGACTTAGTTAATACTGACGTTATAACTCAACTATGTTGGAACTTGAGCAGTCCAGATGACTATATCTCACATGCAGCTGCAGGTGAGCCGCTCACCTTGTCCGCCTCACAACTCATTTATTTAGCCAAGCATTTGACTCTGTCTTCCTTCATTGTACTAATGAATGCAGTATAATGCCTACATACGATAGAGAACACAACATACAGGGCCTAGTAAGGTAGTTAACTGAGCCTATAGGCTAGTTCAATTCTTCCACACCTGTGCTTATTAATGCTCTCAGAATGTTTTCCACATCAGAAGTAGACTGTATAGTTTATACTGCTGAATGACACAATCACAATATGATGTATGATCCATAACTGTCAGATGTATCAGACAAGGTCAAATTTCCTTATCAATATATTGATTATGTCGGTCGCCTGGGCCTACAGAACCCCATAGTAGATCCATAATCCTAGTCTCTGGAGCTCAATTAGTTCAATTAGATATAACTGACATATGACATAACCGACATATGGCTGATGCCTGAACACACTTCTAAACCAGCACCAATTCTTTTTCAATTGCTTCAAACCCACAGTGCCACCTTTTGACACACGTTACACACTCATTCGAACGCTCCTGAATACAGCTCCCACTTCTCAACATGACATAGATTCAGGAAGTGGTGGACCGAGCTATGGGATCCTTCAGGGTTTGATCTGACAGGATTCTGAGCAGCAGCTGGGAAGTGTGTCTGCTGCAATCTGATCTACTAGTGATGTCACTCCAGATATACAATGCACAGAGCAGCCTATCAGTTGGTACAGTCCACTGGGTAGGCCGGTAGGTTTGGGATCTACTTGTGATGTCACTAATGATTGTGAAATGGCTCGTAATGGCTAACCAACATCACACCTGGTGTTAGAATAGGGGAACTTTAATAGCAAGAATTACAAAAGCATTGATGGCATTTAATTTCCAAGGACACACACACCCCCTGTGTTAGTGGTGTTGGACAGCATAAACAGCAGACCTTACCTTTCCACACAACAACTGATCACAGACAAGCTGGGTCACAGACCCAGTGACATAACCCCTCTAGTGGGTCACAAAGTTGGCAACACCCTCCTCCCAACCAAACCGATTAATAATCACTTTCTTTGTCATCTGTAATTTGCATATTAAAGGGGCTGTAGACAACTTTTCAACTTTTCCCACCCTAGCATTTCCAAGTGGTATTATTTTTGCGCCGCTGTCGCAAAGACAAACCAGATCGCTTTCCATTTCCTCAGAGCCTAGCAACCACAAACAACACAAAACGTGCATTTGTTTGGAAATCTCTGCAAAAGAAACGATCAACACTTTGGAAATAAGAAAGAAAGAAGCATGTTCACTGAGGAGGTAAAGTGAAATTGGCAGAATTGTATTTGGGAACAGGCAAAAGCTATTGTAATGATGTGCATTGCATAGTAATACCATAGTTTGAGTATTGCTATCGGCAGGGGTTGGCGTCAGGGTGGAGGGGGAGTAGAAGAAAACATTAGGAGGAAAACCGTGAGTTTATTCATTTATTCAGTCTATAATGGAGACAGCAGATACAAATTCTTTAGTATGTGTTGAGAAAAGCGAACTGAGTTGGTAGCCTTACTCAAGGGCGTAACTTTGGGTCTGCCATTGGGGGGGTTAAACTCGCGGCATATTTATTTATTTGTTTGTTTATTGAATCATTTTCTTGTGTAAAAGGTGACATGCCAATTTGCCGTTCTTGTATTAGAAATACATATACAGATATACAGATACTTTTACTGATTTTGGCTTTTTGACTATTTATGCCATAATGACACAGTAGTTAAATTCAGTGTTTAAGCACTAGCCAACAGTGGCAGCTTCCACCTAATTGATTTTGTGTGTGTGTTCACTATCTTATGAAAAAAACACAAGAACTTAAAGATTAATCAATTGCATCACTGTATTGGCACCTACATGCAGCAAATGTATTATGCACAATTCAACTCTCAAACACATCACACAATACAGGGTGGCACACTGGAGTGCAGCTTGCACCTCTATTCTGAACATGGCAAACTGATTTCACATATTGGTGGGCATCACCAGTTTAAACTAACAAAATCTAAACAAAAGCACGTAAATACAAAAGAAGGCCTATCTGTCAATCACATTTGAAGGTATTTTACAACATATTAGGCTAAAATAAGAATTGACTAAAAGAAACAGGATGCTATACTGACGTCTATTCTGCCAGCAACTATAGTACTACTAGCAGACTATAGATATTAACTGGGCAATTCAGATAAAAGCACACCTGTTTGCATCTCTGTGTAAAAGAAATGAACTGTGTACACACTGACTTCTTAGTTAAAAGGAACCCCGGCTATGTAGACTTGTAGGCCCTAATACGCCACTATTGTTCTCTTGTAGTAAAATATGTTGTTAGAAGCACATCAAATATTGCCATTTCTTTAAAAAAGATATAATATGTAGTCAGAGCCCGTCTACGGAGAGCCTGTCCACTCCCTATTAAGTCCCATTGTACCGAATTCTGGTTGCAGTTCCACCAGAGCTCCACTGGGGGCGATCGCCTGTGAGTGCAGAATGAATGGGAGCAGATGGAGCTACACGGCTAAATGTGTCTCTTTCACCTGATTCTCATTGAAAAAACTCCGATTTGATTGTAGTTCTTACAAGTTCAACATCGGTTATAGATCGAAAGTTGAATGAACGAGTACTTATGTCCTTTCGATTTCTTACAGGACGTGTTGTTATTGCCCATAACACGCTAGCATTCTGCTAATGAATGCTGATTGGTCAGTGAAGGACTGATTACGACCAGAGATCTGCTTGATGGCATCTTGGCATCCGAAGCGGGACCAGAACGTTATGGTGGACAATTTCGCCCAAGTTCTTTTTTTTTTAACACAGCAACTTCTTTTGGTTGCTGGCACTTTTATCTGCGTATCGTTATGTTTGTACTGCTGTGTTATCGATGCCTTGAGGGAAAGGGAGAGGCTTGCCGTAAAGCAGTATCTCTGGTCGTAAGATGAGTATGACGTCATTGACATTTTAAAATACTTTTTTAAAGCAAATAAGTGACTCTAAAAAATCTAACACCCAGCAATGTGTAATTTCTTTGCATCCCCTTTCGAGAGCAACATTCAAATTACTAGACAAAAACTTATATCCTGAGAAAAGTGGAGTTTGAGGGGTATAGCTCCATAGACCGCCATTCATTCTGCACTCACCATGTGAGCGCCCTCACATGGAACCAGAGGGGAACTGCAACAGTTCAGAACCCGGAAGTAAACCGAGAGTGGAACTTCTCTCCTTATTAGACATTCTCTGATGTAGTACATATTTTGACCTACGTACGCCGCCATGTAATCCGCGCGCAATGCACTATGGGATCGATGACGTAGAATGGTTGCGCTTGGTAGAATAGCTATTGACGTTAGTGCTTGTTTACCCGCGTAGAGTTAGAGTAAAAGTTTTTAAGAGTTAAGTAAAATGCCACATTGTGCTGCTTTTGGGTGCGACTTCCAGTCAAAAGGCAACAAGGGGAGTGATGTGAGTTTACACTGCTTTCCTACTGACAAGAAGATGAGAAAGAAGTGGGAAGATGCCTGTGGACGGACACAATTTCCACAAGATCCGCGGCTGTGTTCACAACATTTTTCTCCCGACGCATTTGAGGCTTTTAGTCGACCACAACTGCTGAAAGAGCTCGTCGGAGCGGCTGGGTATAAACGAAGACTACAATCAAATGCTTTCCCGACAATGTTCTCACATAAGGAGCCTAAACGTATACCTAAACCTATAGCATCATTATAACACAACGGTTATGGAAAATAGAACGACAGTACATTGAATTAAATTGCAATGAAGTTACAAACGATCCGCAACATTAAGAGAATAGGCTCCGAAACAGATAAACTGATAAACAGGGGGACGGGATCCCACCTCGGCCGGCGCGCCCTCACTTTCATTGCGCCGTTAGACTCCTTGGTCCGTGTTTCAAGACGGGTCGGGTGGGTAGCCGACATCGCCGCCGACCCCTTGCGCCAGTTGTACGTGTCTATGATTGTGATTATGTCTATGATTGTGATTGTCTATGATTATACACATATGATGTGCACACCAGCATTTTTTACATCCACATTGGCTTTAAAAAGTTGTTTAAACATTGCAAGACATTAAAGTGCTCATGATGAAATGCATTAAAATGTTTTAAATGTTTAATTGAAATCTCTCCATGATTCATCTACTTCTGTATCATCAATATCTACATCCTCAAACCCTGTATAGATTCCACTTGGTTCTGGGTAGACATTTCTTATTTTGGTAACTGCACATGCAGGAATGACTGCGGATTCTTCTCCCTAGTCTGCCATGTATCCACCATGTAAACTGCCGATATGAGGCATATCTGTAAGACCTGCAACCAGAGCATTCATCTTTTTAATACTTAACATTAACTTTTGTGGGTTTTCATCTGAGGACTTGAGTTACTGATTGAAGCTAATAGATAAACAACAAACATCCTACTATTGATATAGAAAAATAACATGGTCTTTCTATAGATATGTCAACAAATGTATACATGTGCAAAATAAGGTAGGCTATCTAATAAGGCGGGACCACTGAGCAATCTGGACAGCTCCGTAGCTGCTCCTAGCTGACCGGCAGGAGGATCAGCAATCCGGACAGCGCCGCCGGCTATCGAGCTGTGAGGCTACCTATTGTGACCCGGTTCCGATTGGGAAGGGCAGCACTCTCCCGGTCGTGGAGGCTGTTTCGCTCGGGTTCAAATTGAAAAGGCTGAATAGATGACATGTTTATGTCGCTGTATAGTCTCAACCAGAGCCGTATATTGGGAAAATAATAAGTTCGCTAGTCTCAACAGGGTTTCCGAAGCCGGCAAGTGCAACCATATGACGTCACTACCCAGACGTTAACAACAATGGCGGCCTACGAGTTAAACTATTTTTTACACATTTTATAAAAACGAAGACATTAAGACGGTTTGTTATATCACTTTATAATAATTGATACTAACATTTATCTTTTAAGAACTACAAGTCGACATAGCCGGGGTTCCCTTTAAGAGGTCCAATTTGTCCTGATGGATCGTCCCGCGTCTGTGTGAAACGATCTGGGGGTTCTCATAAACCCGTTCGCGGTGGTAAGAGACGAGCAGAGTCTACAGCGTCCGCTTGCAGAGCAGAGTCTACAGCGTCCATTCACTCCAATAATAACCCGGTCACGGTGATAGATTACGCTAACCCTAACCCTAACCATAACCCTAACCATAACCTTAACCCTTTTTGGAGTGAATTGTTTCACAGTAGACTGCGGACGCTGTAGACTCTGCTCTGCGAGCGGACGCTGTAGACTCTGCTCGTCTCTTACCACCGCGAACGGGTTTATGAGATTGTTTCACACAGATCGTTTCACACAGACGCGGGAGGGTACCTTTTGCGTCATATCAGATGTCTAGGGGCGTGATGACAAATTGTCGGTATATTACGAGTTGGGATGAGAACGTGTTGGATATTATGCCCCCCCTTGTTCAGATGCGTTCCGCGGTCCATGCTATAGCATGGACCGCGGAACGCATCTGAACAATAATATTCATTTATAGTGCATGAAATGAACCACTGAGAATTCGAACACCACTACAAAATGGCGAGCACCCTATATTGTGCACTATATCCGTGATAGGGAACGATTTCGAACACAGCTCATGGTATAACAATAAGGGTATTTACCTCCTTTTCGTCAGGATTTTTACCCTTTTTCGACCAACAATGAAAAAGAGTTGTCTGGCTGCCTTTCCGTGTCCTTTTCATCGCCACATTCATTTAGCATGAACTTTCTCAACTATTCATCCCAGCGACTGCGTGAAATAGTTCGGTTTGGTAAAGAAAACGGGTTGGGTCATACCAAGTAGTCGGTGGGCGGGCGGGGAGGGGGGGGGTACATTACAGATGATTAAAACATGATACTATCTTGCTGCCAAATTAAATTAATAAAGAAAACAAACAGAATATTTCATATTTTTCTGAATTATGTGTGATGATATTGGGGGGGTTATATTAGCTGGATCTGATTTTTGGGGGGGTCATGACCCCCCTAACCCCCCCGCAAATTACGCGCCTGGCCTTACTGGATTGCCTGGCGAGTCACCACATGAAGTTTATTCAGGTTGTATACTCAATTCAAAAATGTAGCGTACGCAGATATAAGTAGTGTCATCAGATTGGCTTTACTTCGGTTGTTCCACTGTCCGCCATTTCTACTACTGGGGATAGCTAATGGGGATAGCTACCGATAGCTACCGGGGTAAACAGAAGCGCTATTCCTCCTAGTTTGGTTGCATGCGCAATGGTTGACGCATTTCATTTGTGCCATAAATGGAGCCTTCATTTTTCCCAGGAGATCGTACCCGGTGGCAGACAGAGCAGCATACTGAAAGAGAGGCTTATAGGGAAGCTAAGGGAACCAATATGAATGCAGATGGTGTCATTATTCTGTAGCCATTACACTGTGCAATCAACATTTACTTCATATTGATACGTTAAAACAAAAACGTTGTCTACAGGACCATCAAATGTGTTGACAGGTATTCTCTAAAAGACTAAAGGTTTGACAGACAACTTTAACAGACAACTTCTTGTAATGTAGGGGAGACGGACACTACCTGTTGATGCATGGATGATCCTCTGCTCCTGCTCATCTCCAACAGCTTCTTCCTTAAATTCCACAACTACTTTCTTTAAATAGTTCACCTGTTGTCTTCTTCTGAGGTAGTATGTTAATTTGGAAAAGTAAGAATCTGTGTGTGTTTGTGTTTGTTTCGTCATTTGCACCAATGGGTGCCACTGTGAATGTTTGAGACCATGGCCACTCATCAGGTGAAGCTGAATTAAACTCTCTGTCGCCTGTTGTGTTGTGAAGTTATTGTTTTATTAAAACCCCCAAACACACGAGCACGCACACACACACACACACGCATACGCACACACCATTTGCAGCCCCTGCTGGTCATAGCAGAGACTTTAGGGTCAGATGGAGGGGGTGGGGGTGGGGGGTACTGTGGATCTGTCTGTTATTTGACTTTGAAAAGCAGATGGAGAAGAATGACACAAATTCTTTAAAGGTCCTGTAGACAACTTTTTTGGTTTAATGTATAAATATGAAGTAAATGTTGAATGTTTAGATTGCTTCCCTTAGCTTCCCTGTAAGCCTCGCTTTCACTATGCAGTTCTGTCTGCCACCGGGTACAATCTTGGTTTGTCTTTGCAGCGCAAAAATAATATCACTTTTGTAATATCCTTTCTATACTGACTGGGAGAATATCTATGTTTACTGTAGCATCAATATGCTGAACCACTGGAAGAGACGACCGACCACGTTCAGGTGTAGTTCCACACTGGTTTGTTTATTTCCTGAAGTGTGCTAGGGCTGTCAACGAATATTCAAAATTCGAATATATATTCGAATAGTTTTTAAAAACAGACATTCGAAGGTGAAAATTAATATTCGAATGTGGAAAAACACACTCGCGCCAGCCGCGGCGCGTTCTTTCTGCTTTGCGAGTGGGCGTAAACTTCAATTAATGTTATATTTGTTTCAATCACTGAATGAAGCCTGCCATATTTGGGACATGAGTCGGGATTGCTTGCACAAAACTCTTGATCAGCACTCAGCATTTGTTTATTGCTGTTGTTTATTTAAACCAGTATGCGCAGAGAGAGTGAGGGGGAGCGAGAGCGAGTGAGCGAGCGAGAGCAAGGTCTGCGGTCTTGGCCATTAGTTCATTTACTTATTTTTGTGTAGGTAATATGTTGCCAAATATGTTTAAACTTAAATAAACGACCTATACAAGTAGTTATGTCTCGTTGTATTAGTTTGTCCTGTTATTGACGTAATGCACGTCATTGACATAATGCGCAAATATAGATATTCGAATATATTCGAATATATGTGTTTTTTTTAGAGGGAATATTTGAATGTCATTTTTGAGCCATTTTGACAGCCCTAAAGTGTGCACAAAACCATTCAATTGAGTATAGCGTCACCTACTGGTGTGGTGGAATAACTGCAGGCTATTATGACCAGTACATCACAACTCCTCCCCTCTTATTCAATTACCGCTATTCATAACAACACTAGCCTGATGGGTACAGTAGCACCAAACTAAATACTTACATCAGATGAACAACTTTTACTTTTTTTTCTAATTATTATTATTATTTCTTATTTATGTCTCAACGAAACAACAGACTAACTTAGGCTAGGGGGTAGACTGCCCCATCGCTTAGAGTGTGTCAAGGGATTATTCTGCCCTTTTCTTCAGACAACACTCTCTAACTGAACACATTCAAAACATTCACCAGTTTAAAGAGTCAGTCTATCTGGTGGTTTGCGGTCCCGCCTTGGGTACCGGCTCAAAGTCTGTTGGTGTGTCGCTGGAGTGTCAGTGTGAGCGATGTCTGACTGACCTGCAGATGTAGTGACACACTCACTGACAGGGCTGGGTGTCTCTGGCTTTCCACCAATGTCAGGCGGAGTAGGTGGACTGTCCATGCCGGGCGTCGGATGCATCAGCTGCAGCCTGGACGATGTTAGGGTGACATGCCATCATCTGATCAGCATGACGATTCCACTTGTGTGTTGATCCCACACTAACCTGGTAGGATACTGGACCAGCCTGTGATGTAACGGTTCCAGCCGACCACTTTTCCTCTCCCGTCCGGTAATCCCGGACAAGGACTGGGTCGCCGATGCTGAATGACCTGGCCTTAGAGCGCGCTGCCCTGTAGGTACACTGAGCATCTTGTGCCTGATCCACCACCGCTGCCACACTCGGTTTCAGCAGATCAAGGCGAGTGCGAAGCTTGCGGTGCAGAAACAGCATTGATGGTGTCTCTTGAGTAGTTGTATGAGGCGTGTTCCTGTATTGAAGCAGGAAGACATCCAGTCGCTTTTGAACAGTTGAGGTTCCCTTTGATGATTTCAGAGAATGTTTAAAGGTCTGTACGAAACGTTCAGCGAAGACCGTTAGTTGCCGGGTGGAATGGAGCTGAGCGTACGTGTTTCACGCCGTTAGATGTCAAAAAGCTGGCAAACTCCTCGAACATGAACTGCGGTCCATTATCACTAACAAGTACTTCTGGAACTCCATAATGGCTGAACAGACCTCTAAGTACCTGAATTGTCTTCTCTGACGTGGTTGAGTCCATTAAAACAACTTCAGGCCACTTAGAGTGGGCATCAACCACAACAAAGAACATGTGTCCCTCAAACGGGCCAGCAAAATCAATGTGAATCCGCTGCCATGGGGCTGCGGGCCATGGCCATTGGTGCAGGGGTGTAAGACTAGGTGTTTTCTGGATGCGTTGACAGGACACACACATTTTGCATTTCTCTTCGATCTGAGCCACACGTAACTCTGTGCCATGGCCTTCATCTTGACCACTCCGAGGTGCCCTGTGTGCAGTTCTTCCAGCACCTGTTGACGCAGTTTGGGTGGGACGATCACCCTATTTCCCCACATTACACAGCCTTGGAGCAAAGTCAATTTGTTCCTCCGTACAAGATATGGCAAGAGACTACTGTCCGACTCTTTGATGGTGGGAAAACGGCCGGTGGATACCATCTCCATGACCTGAGATAGTGTAATGTCTGATCTGGTTTCTCGTCTCACGTCAGCACAGCACATGGGCAGACATTCCTGGTTAACAAGGAACGTGTCAATTGTCCCCTGTTTGTCCTTGTGCTGCTCGGGAAGTGGCAGCCGGGACAATCCGTCCGCGTTACCATGGTCAGCAGCACGCCGATACTTGATGGTGTAATCGCTGTAGTCTTGCTGCAGCTATTGAAGGGATCGCCTTACTAGGGCTCAGTATGGTTGTTAGTGGGTGGTGATCTGTTAACAAAGTAAAGTGGCGACCGTAAAGATTGGAGTGAAAACGCCTAACTCCAAAAATGATTCCTAGCGCTTCTCGCTCAATTTGAGCATAGTTTTGCTCTGCTTTGCTCAATGTTCTTGAAGCCAAGGCTATGGGTTTCTCTTCGCCACTAGGCAGTTTGTGGGAAATGACAGCTCCCACCCCGTAGGGCGAAGCATCGCAGGCAAGTATAACTGGAAGTGATGGATCATAATGTGTTAGAACACTTTTGCTTGCGAGCTGTTCTTTTGCTTTACTCCCACTTCACCTCTTTATGCAGCAACGCATTCAATGGGTGGAGTAAAGTCAACAGGTTTGAGACAAAACGTGCATAATAGTTGATGAGTCCTAAGAAAGGGTGCAACTGACTTGTGTTGGTTGGCTCAGGAGCGTCTAGTATGGCACAGATTTTGTCAGGTGACTTGTGAAGTCCTTTTGCGTCTATTACGTGTCCAAGATACTCCAGTGAACTCCGGAAAACTCACACTTCCCCTTTTGAACTCTCATCCCAAATTGTTCCAAACGGTTGAGTACAGCCTTCAAGTTTTCCAGATGATGAGCGTCATCTTTGCCTGTTACAAGGATATCATCGAGGAAGCAGTGGACGTTGGGGAGCCCTTGCAACACTTGGTCCATGATCTTCTGGAAAATTGAGGGTGCAGAGGTTATACCAAAAGGTAAGCGATTGTAACAAAACATGCCTTTGTGTGTTGTGATGGTGAGATATTTCCGCGAATCTTCACAGACAGGCACCTGCAGATAAGCTTGTGAAAGATCCAGTTTGCTGAAACGATGGCCTCCGGACAGAGACGCGAACAGATCCTCAATATGGGGTATTGGATAATGCTCAACGCATAAAGCCGGATTAACAGTAACTTTGAAATCCCCACAGATTCTGACACCACCATTCTTCTTGATGACTGGGACAATTGGAGTTGCCCACTCACTGAACTGAACTGGAGAGATCACTCCTTGTTGGAGTAATCGATCAATTTCTGCTTCCACTTTCGGTTTCAATGCGTATGGGACGACGCGTGCCTTACAAAACTTTGGTTGTTGGCCTGGTTTCAATGTCAGGGAAGTTTCAAATCCCTTCAGCGTTCCTAGGGTTTCACTGAAAACTTGAGCGTGCCCACACAGAACATCTTCAAGTGTCTCACGGGCCTTGTGCCCTGTTCTCATTGTCTTTATTTCACGCCAGTCAAGTTTTATGCTCCTTAGCCATTCACGGCCAAAAAGTGGGGGTGACTTCCCTTTAACAACGTATAAGGGCAGTCTGACTTTCTGTTTATTCATCTTCACCCATACTTTCACCACACCCTCTGGTAACAGCATTTCCCCTGTGTAGGTTTTCAACACTACATTAGTCTTTCGTAGACGAACATGGGCAAATTTGGCTTTGTACATCTCCATTGAGATCAAGGATACAGCTGCACCGGTGTCTAGCTCCATCTCAGTAAGATGACCTTCAATCTTGGGTCTAATCATGGCCGGATCTACCATATGGGCAACCTGGGCAGTTGCCCAGGGGCCCTTGAGCCGAGAGGGGCCCTTTGCGATTGGGTGTATATATATTTTCTATTCCCCCCCCGCTCAACAATCGCGCAACTGAAATGCTCCGCCAGCCACCCCCCCCCCCCCCGCAAATGCTCCGCCAGCCCCCCCCCCCCCCCCCCCCCCCCCCCCGCTCAACAATCGCGCAACTGAAATGCTCCGCCAGCCCCCCCCCCCCCCCCGCCCGCTCAACAATCGCGCAACTGAAATGCTCCGCCAGCCCCCCCCCCCCAACTGAAATGCTCCGCTAGCCCCCCCCCCCCAACTGAAATGCTCCGCCAGCCCCCCCCCCCCCCCCCCCCCCCCCCGCCCGCTCAACAATCGCGCAACTGAAATGCTCCGCTAGCCCCCCCCCAACTGAAATGCTCCGCCAGCCCCCCCCCCCCCCCCCGCCCGCTCAACAATCGCGCAACTGAAATGCTCCGCTAGCCCCCCCCCCCAACTGAAATGCTCCGCTAGCCCCCCCCCCCAACTGAAATGCTCCGCCAGCCCCCCCCCCCCCCCCCCCCCCCCCAACTGAAATGCTCCGCCAGCCCCCCCCCCCCCCCCTCAACAATCGCGCAACTGAAATGCTCCGCTAGCCCCCCCCCCCAACTGAAATGCTCCGCCAGCCCCCCCCCCCCCGGTCGCCGGTCCGGGGGGGGGGCCTCTGGACTGACGGTGCCCAGGGGCCCCTGGGGTTACTGATCCGGCCCTGGGTCTAATCATCATCAAAGACGACCCTGCATTTTCCTTTTTGACTGCCATAACTGGCTCTGTGTCATTGACCACTGCTGACACCATATGCAATGTCAAATCAGAGTCTGAATCTGATGTAGACTCCTTTTCACTGTCATTAGCATTAGCTCCAACTTTGTGAATTTTTCCTCTTTTTGCTCTTTCAAACTGTTTCCTTGGTTTCATTTTTGTTTCATATTTTTCTTTGGTGTACTTTTGGTCACTCTTTTTATTTCTGCACAAACGGGCAATATGGCCTCTCTTTTTGCAGCTGTGGCACTGCTGCTCTCTGCAGGGGCGGAGCGAGGGGGTGGCTTTCGGGGCTGAAGCCCCGAATCTCACTTCAAAAGCCCCGGATCTTTTATAAGCTTTTGAAGTTATGACAACCCTGACACCATGTTCCCTATACATTACATTAAGCCTTATTACTGGGCAAATAATTGCCAACAACAAAAACCTTAATTTCCCTCAGACTATTTCAACGCGCCAAGGTGTGTCGATGAAATTGGGGTTGTGAAAAATAACTTTGAAGGTGCTATAGTATATTAGCTAACAATGGCCTCCATTCTTGAGTTTTCATTGCCATCTAGTGGAAAGGACATGCAACAGCATGGATAATACTTCACTACAAAATCATGGGCCTATTGTTGGCTAACGGTGTGTTCTATTTGTCCACCCGACTCGATCTGCGAGTCGGATTTCCGAGTTACGAACCGGAAGTTGCAAACAGAACGCCCCCGAGGTCGTATATACGACTCTTCAACTCATCTGAACTCGGAGGACCCCGAGTTCAGTAACAAAGATGGCTACTCCAAACTGGCTAGAGACGCTCCATGTTGCTATGACAACAATGCCGATTCTTGAGCAGAAAGCAGAGCAGTAACCTAACGTTATCAAAACAGAATATTCAGATATCAAACTGGGAAATACGATTGTGTAATATGTAATGAACATGTGAAATCCGCGGTGGGTGCACCGTAAACGAGATAATCACTATAAACGTTACGAAACGTCCAAACTGCCTATTGCAACCAAGCACATTGTGAAATCTTGGGTAATTTCTCTGTGATCAATGTGTCTATATTTAATTAACGTTTAAACACAGAATGATACTCTTTTTCAAGCATATTAAAGTCGCGTCCATCTTTTCTCCGACTCGTCTTGTTGTGTGCCAAATAGAACGCAAAAACCCGGGGTCACTCGTTTTCCGAGACGGATGTGACGTCACACCAGAGCTGCAAGTCGCGATTACGAGACAAATGGAACGCACCATAAGCACAGTGGGCATACCACTTCTAAAATACAAAAAAGCAAACAAACAAACAAACAATCCATCTCTGCAATCCTACTTTGAATCTACTGAAAGTGTGGGGGTGTTCATTGAGGAAGAAGGCCGCCGACAACAGGAACGCTTTAACTCACTTTATTTGTTTAGCTTTAGTTATTTAATCTATGAAGCAGAAGGAGGGGTATTGTATAGTCACGCGCGTGGAGAGACCCAAGCTTTGCGTCCTTCCGATGCGCTGCCTGGGGGTTTCTGATCCTAACCGGATGTTTCCGCCCGGATGGTCTCTGGGCAGGAGGCGTGGCCTCTATGACGCATAATGGCTAGTGTTGAGCGCCCGCCTCTAGTGTATTATGTTTGCCGCCATCATGTGGTCAGGTGGGGTAAATACAACTTGTATATTTATTTCTACTCCTTTGTGGCTATGTGTAGATATTACAGCCTGCTGATACATATGTTATTATTTATTCGCAACAAAAGTTAGTCTCAAATTTATAAGTCTCAATTTTGCCATTGTAGTTTGCATAAAAATCTCTAGTAGATGTTCTGGTTATTGTTTCTTTCCATTAAATAGTATTGTCTTGAGCAGGCCCTGCAACTGAAAATGTAGGCTATGAATTAGAAGGGATTTAGGATTTGCCAATGTCCAGCAGGTCACCGTAAAATGGACTAGAATGCAGGAAATCGCATCTTAGAAATTCAAAATTTTCTGGGGGAGAACCCACAGACCCCCCTCTGGGCTAAGCCCCGGATGTACACAAAGTCTGGCTCCGCCCCTGGCTCTCTGTAATAACAGTCTTTTTCATTATGATTAGTCTTGCCACAACGGAAGCATTTTTCTCCCCCTTGTGGTGGAGAGAAGGACACAGCATGCACTCTCAGGGAAGTTTTCAAGTGCTGAGATTCTCTAGCTATGGCTTCCATCGACATTGAAATGTCCACAGCACGCTGAAAAGTTAGTGCTTCATCTGTTAATAGTTTTCTCTGGATACTTTCCTTATTCAGGCCACACACAAATATATCGCGCAAAGCGTCCTGCAAATGAGTGCCAAAATCACAGTGTTCTGACAGCTTCTTCAAAACGGCTACGTACTGTGCAACACTCTCTCCCTCCTCCTGATTTCGTTTGTTGAAACAGAATCTCTCCGCAATAATAATGGGCTTTGGAGAGAAGTGATCATTTAAAGTCTTCACGAGCTCCTCGTACTGTTTACTTCCTGGTTTATCTGGAGCGAGCAAACTGCGTAGCAGTCCGTATGTTGTAGCCCCAATCACACTCAAAAATACGGCAACTTTCTTTGCCGCCGGGACATCATTTGCTTCGGCAAAATGTTCAAACCTCTCGACGTACGTCGACCATTGTTCCGCGGACTCGTCAAAGATATCAATATGACCGATGAGCACCGCCATTCTCGTTATCACGCCTGGGTAACGACAGTTGTATGGACTCAAAAGCACGACTAGACACAGCACGGATGAAGGATAATGTCTTTACTTGAAACAGGTTCGGTACACAGGCGATCAGTCAGAGGAGGCAAACAAATCCGGCAGGGGTTAGGCAGAGACAGGGTCGAGGGAAAACAGGCAGAAGTCAAAACCGTTTAAACACTGGGAAAAAGGCTGGAACGCTTAGCACGAGGACAAAAGACGAACTGGCAACGGACAGGGGAAACACAGGGACTATATATGCACAGAGGAGAGGAAATGGGAAACAGGTGAAGGTAATCAGGGCAGGGGAAGTCAATCACTGGGGGAGGAGCTACAACCTAGAGTGAGACATGACACTCGTGGTCTCTCTCGCGTCGTCAGCTTCTTCAACGGAGTCGATTTCCGCGACCTCGTCCTCATCTGACGGCATCGGTGGGTTACTTAACTCGTCGCCAATTTGTAATATCCTCTCTATACTGACTGGGAGAATATCTATGTTTACTGTAGCATCAATATGCTGAACCACTGGAAGAGACGACCGACCACATTCAGGTGTAGTTCCACACTGGTTTGTTTATTTCCTGAAGTGTGCACAAAACCATTCAATTGAGTATAGCGTCACCTACTGGTGTGGTGGAATAACTGCAGGCTATTATGACCAATACATCACAACTTTGAAATGCTAGGGTGGGAAAAGCTGAAAAGTTGTCTACAGCCCAACCTACAACCACGTCCACTAACTTTATTTAGGCCTAAAACCTCCTTCGAGCGGTCATTTCACAGGTTTATTCATCTTCAAACACAACAAGTTAGTGAAGTTAGTTTAGATTTAGTTTAGAGGGGTTTGGTTAACAGTGGATATTCCTAAGTGTATTTTCCCGTTCGTCATTTCTCTGTCACACACTTGGCTGAGATGTGTGTGTTTGTGTGTGTTGTATTGAGTGTGTTTCCGTCTCTAAATGTTGAGATATGAGGACTGACATGGGCCGCCTGCTTCCAGAAATAACAAGTAATTCTTTTAATGGCCAACCGACGTCGCCCCGCAACACTGATGCTGTTCTCTAGTTACCGTCTGCTGTTTATTTCCTACCTCGGGGTGTGGAGGAGTGAGGAGTGTTTTTCTCCACTTTCAGCGGTTTGACTCGCCTCCTTGATCCTCACACACACTAAATTGCCCCCCACACACACCCACACGCACACACCCCCACACACACACTAAACTACCCACACACAAATGCACACGCCCCCCAGCAATGCTGCCAAGACATCACAGAGACAGCATCATTATGATAACGCTGGTTAACACACACACACACAGGATGCACACCATTACTGATGACCGAGGCTACAACACAGAGGATATAAAATAAATAAATAATATCATATATATTATTCACCATTACTGGGGTGACCTGGCCGAGGCCCTGATTAAAGAACCCTGCCTGTCTCTCTCTCTCTCTCTCTCTGTCTCTTTGAACCTGTCTGTCTCTCTGTACATGTCTGTCTCTCTATCTCTATCTCTGTCTTTCTCACTCTCTGTCTCTCTATCTCTATCTCTCTCTGTATCACTCTATCTCCCCCCACCCCCTCTCTCTGTTAACAAGAGGACACCCACCCCCCCTCCCTCTCTCTCTCTCTCTCTCTCTCTCTCTCTCTCTCTCTCTCTCTCACTCTCGCTCTCTACCTGTCTGTCTCTCTATCTCTGTCTCTCTCTATCTCTCTCGCTGTACCTGCCCCCCCCCCCTCCCTCTCTCTCTCTCTCTCTCTCTCTCTCTCTCTCTCTCTCTCTCTCTCTCTCTCTCCCCCTCTCTCTCTCTCGCTCGCTCTAATCAGTGATTCGTCTGACCTCAGCAATTTTTCCAGAGGCCAGATTCTCGCGCCTTACATCAACGATATGTTTTCATTTATTAGTAAGCGTTTCTGCCTATGTTTAATGTATTTAGGGTATACTGTTAGTACTGAAATAGCCTACATAAAGGAAAAAATGTACTTCAACAAATAACGTTTGCTGAGTTCCAGAGTGAAATGTGAATTGATTAAAATAGTTAGGCTGAAGTGAGGTTAGTCTACTAGACTTCTAGACTAGTCGTAGTAGTTCTAAATGTGTCTGTAATAAGACTTAGCTCGTATTTAAATGTTTAAACGTGTTGCATTTCAAGATACAGCAGTGGCGATAGTCCATCCCTGCAGTCGGACAACTGACCACCAGGGGGCGAAAGAGACGCCCTTTTAAATCCTCATTATACCTCCACTTAATAACTTTCATTTGGTCGGAGCTCACAAATTGTATTTTGATATGCAAAACGATTTTTAAATGCATCTCATATGCTGTTTTAATCCTTAATACCAACTAAGTATGGCGTATTAGAAGTTTTAATATTCTAAAGAGATTTCAGACACTCGTGGCCTGTGTGCTTTCAGCATTATCAAATATTAATTTGTCTAAAGTTGCTCTTTTAAGAAGGTTTCTTTGATGTGGATGTAATCATCTTCAGCCTGAGCAGACCTCCTGCTGGGGGGAGCGGGACGTGCGCATCATGATTCATTGATGAGGAGGAACCGTGTCCTCAAAAATAACATTTATACTTATATTATCTAGACTATATTTATATTTATTTATATGATCTATCTATTGGTGTCGTTTGCTTCGACTACAGTCGGCACTACACTACAGTCGGCCGATGTGTGGATGGGAGACGGTGTTAGTTGGGGTGGGAGGAGGTGGGAGTAAACGAGAGAAAACACATTATTAACCCTGGGAGGAGTGGAGGTGAAACAGCAGAGGAAGATTTGTAGATCATCTCCACAGTGATTGGTCGACCTCTCCTTTCATGTAGGCATGGGGTCGTGAGTGTGTGTGTGTGTGTGTGTGTGTGTGTGTGTGTGTGTGTGTGTGTGTGTGTGTGTGTGTGTGTGTGTGTGTGTGTGTGTGTACATGTGTGTGTGTTTGTGCGTGTGTGTGTATGCATGTGTCTGTGTGTGTGTGCGTGCGTGTGTTTACATGCATATGTGTGTGTGTGTGTGTGTGTGTGTGTGTGTGTGTGTGTGTGTGTGTGTGTGTGTGTGTGTGCGTGTGTGCGTGCATGCATGTGTCTGTATGTGCGTGCACGTGTGTCTGCGTGCATGTGTGTGTGTGTGTGTGTGCGTGCGTGTGTGGAGGGGGGGTTCATCAGAACGGCAGACCAAGGCTTGTTAAGTTGATTCAATTTGTCCGCTGGAGACCGTGCAGCTCGGATTCTGAGACGAGATCAACAGAATCCTTTCAAAGTTTCTCCAACATGTTTGTTGTCTTCAAAGAGCAGTAATTCTGTAACTCTGTTTCTGCGTCAATTCCTCATTCTGTGTGTACACACTGGTCCCAAACGCTGTAGCTCCTGTGAGCTACAAACAGAATCCGCAACGAGCCGTCTGTTTTTAACTTAATAGGTTTTCACAAAAGAAGCGCCGGCGTCTCTGCTCTATTAGCCCCACGCGGCTCGTTACGCCATCAGCGGCTCTCTCATCAAACACACGGCGGCCCTCGAAAGTTGGGAGGAAAAATGGAGGAGCTATTAATCAGAGAAGCGATGCCATCTTAGATTTAACTTCTCTGAGCTCTCGCTCCGGGTCGGGCCTCGTAACACATCTCACTAACGGGATAATTGACGGACGGTTAGTTCTCTATTGGTTCGGTTTATCGAGTTTCACTCACAGGCTTCACGCTTCACGTCTGATTGGGAAACAAATTGAGAGGCGGCCCCTAACGTCAGGGGCCCCGACGCCAGGGGCCAAATCAGAGAGGGGACGCGTTTAATGACCTCTCTGCCAGAATAGTTAGAGACCCAGAGATCTGTCTCCCTCTCACTCGCTCAGAGAGAGAGAGAGAGAAATAAAGATATTATATGTAGCAGCCTGCTGGTCAAACCTCGTCAGCCTCAGTATCACAAGCTGTGCTCTTTATTCTGTGTGTGTGTGTGTGTGTGTGTGTGTGTGTGTGTGTGCGCGCGCGCGCGCGTGTTTGGGCAGAACTTTGTGTGTGTGTGTGTGTGTGGGGAGGGGGGGGGGGGGGTAATTGTGTGTTATTGTAATTGTATGTGGAAAACTATGCTGTTTATTCTGTGTGTGTGTGTGTGTGTGTGTGTGTGTGTGTGTGTGTGTCTGTGTGTCTGTGTGTGTGTGTGTGTTATGGGGGGCATTTTATGCCAGCGAACTATACTAAAACGCGTGTACAGCGCCTATGCGATGACATCAAACCTCTAACGTGCGCGTGTAAATTCCATTCACTTTCAATGGACAGACGAGCGTCACGTAGGCGTCACGCAGACGCTGCACACGCGTTGTTGCGCATACGCCTACGTGACGTGTGCGTGACGGGTGAACTACGCCTCAAATACGTGACGTGAATACCACGCGTGACTGTGAAGTACAATTCTACATGAGCGTACAGCACACGCTGTGTAGTGTTTGTGGAAATCCAATAGCGACGGGTCATTGGTGCCGTGCCGCGCGTTAACGCAGCGGACGCCTGTGCGCACGCTCGTCTCAATGTACAAATAATCATTTACTTCATGATGACGAATTTTGAGTTTAACAGCTGCTTCGCTTCACAATTCAAGCAGTCCATGTATTACCAAGAGAGACGATGTGACAGTTTAGGGACGGGCGGCCATAGGAGGTTCGGGACATTTCCCGAACGGCCGGACGATTTCAGGCCGAGCCGGCCGGCCGTCATTTTTTAAAATTTGTATTTTGTATTTTGTGTATTATTATTTTTGGGCCGGTCCAGGACTGTCATAATACGTCGGTCGTAGATCCGGGGTGCGCTACGATCCCCCTCGGGTCCGCGGCTGGCGGGGCCGGTGCTGGGTCCGCGCCCCCCCTCCCCGTTGACAATCGCCCCCCCCCCCCCCACCTCCGTTGACAATCGCGCCGAATTCTGTTCCCACTCCAGCCCTGGTCCCCACCACTTCTAAAACCAAACTGACGCCCTTGCATGTAGGCCTAGCTTTTGTCAGTTTGATATTTCATTTTTACATTTTAAACAAAAAACAATAAACAGACCGTTTTTTTTGTTGTCTGGGTTATTTGTACATTGAGACGAGCGTGCACACAGGCGTCCGCTGCGTTCGCACGTGGCATGACACTTATCACCCGTCACCCCTTCAGTTTTGGTGTACTCGCAATACGCGTGCCTATACGCACGCGTCTTTTTCAGTCTTTATGCAGACGTAGGCGACGCGGTTTAGGCGTTTTAGTATAGTTCGCTGGCATGAAATGCCCCCCATAGTGTGTGTGTACGCGCGCACACACACACACATGCACACACACACAGGCAGATTTTATTTTATTAATATAGCAAATGACAAAAATATGATTCTTTAATGATTCAGAAGATTATGACGTTGGTATTAAACGTTATGAAGCTTTATAATGAACGTGTTCATCATAAAAGCTCAACAGTTTCATTAAAGGGTCGACATTAGGAATCACCGTGATGACGTCACTCAGCGTCACAGACTGCTTTATAGGCATGGGGCTTTTAAACAAAAATCATCGAGCTTTTTAAATTATTATATATTTACGTCCTTAGGCTTAAACATCTGATATTCCTCTATTTTAAAATATTGGCAGAACAGTATACCACAAAGAAAGAAAATGTGTAATTGTTTTAACAAATGGATCTTGAAGTTAACGCTTCGACCACCAGAGGGCGACAGAGGTGAGGACAGCTGTCTGGGGACGTAACTTGACTAATAAGCGACACGCTGCCTAACTATTGATGATGATGATGATGATGATGATGATGATGATGATGATGATGATGATGATGATGATGATGATGATGATGATGATGATGATGATGATTGCACACGGACGCGTACAAGCATGTGTGTGTGTGTGTGTGTGTGTGTGTGTGTGTGTGTGTGTGCGCGTGCGTGCGTGCGTGTGTTTGGGGGGGGGGGGGGGGTGGTTGGGGGTGTACACAAATGATGTATACATATAAATACGAACAGTAACAGACAAAATACACAGAAGAGGGTGATGACATCACAGGGAACACAGGCTGTGATTGGCTCCCAGTCTGCTCAGTACTAGTAAACAAAGACGTGACCTCATCACTTAACATTTGCATTTACATTTAAATATACATTTACATTTACTTAGCACCCTGACTCTAGATCTCTACAACTCACCTCTTCTCTGGTAAAACTAGACCTGCTGCTCTGTCCAGTGGAGGAAGAGTTTAGGCTACTCCTCCTCATCCTCCAGAGGAAGACACTGTCTTGACTCCTCACCCTCCAGAACGATCCTCAAGAGACCCCCCCACACACACACACACCTCCTCCTCCTCCTCCTCCTCCTCCTCCTCCTCCTCCTCCTCCTCCTTTCCCTCACCTCCTCCCCCCACCTCCTCCTCCTCGTCCGCTCCTCTACCTCCCCATCCTCCTCCCTTGCCCTCCTCCTCTTTTTCCTCCTCCACCTCCTCCTCCTCCTCCTCCTCCTCCTCCTCCTCCTCCTCCTCGCCACCCTGTAACATTCCTCCCTGTCTGAATCAGTATTACTCTAACAGCTTCTCCTGCTGATTTATGATTGTCCTCCCTGGCTCACTGTAGCTGCAGACATACCTACATAGCCTAGACATCGTTATGAATATTCAATATTGTTTGGTTTGGTGTCTATAGTCGTGTTGGACCAGACAGTGATGATCCAAGATGGCCACCAGGGGGCGCCAGAGAAGCTGACTGACTTGTTATTCCAAAGCAGCAATTATGAAGTTATAGGAAAGAGGAACAAAATGAGAACTTATGCTCACTAAGCATCCTATCCAGCTATCTATCCATTCATTCACCCGTGTGCATTTAAAGAACTTTGGTCAACTTTTGACCATGTGTGTGTGTGTGTGTGTGTGTGTGTGTGTGTGTGTGTGTGTGTGTGTGTGTGTGTGTGTGTGTGTGAGAGAGAGTGAGCATCAAAGGCAGACCATAGCTCATCACATCTCATTATTCTGTAACTGGAAAAACTTAATTAGCTAACGTCTCGGTGAAACATCTGAGGATGTGGAGATGCATGTGACCACCGTGGCTCTGGGAAACAGAAACCATTGTGTCTCCCAAACACAAGCTCACGCATTCATGCTCACACATTCACGCTTACACGTTCAGTTGTTTAGGACCATTATTGTACACCAGGGGCGGTTCTAGGATCAGACCTTTGGGGGTGCTCAGAGGGGCTGTGAGGGAAAGAGAAATCACGTATGTGAGAGAATCATGCTGGCAACAGGCCCAAGTAGGCCAATTAGGCCTACTTCTACTTCTGTATTAATTAGGACATATCTCAGGTTCTATTTGGAGTACAACAATAATATTGGTATTGTTGGAAAGGTAAAAATGTCCTCTTCGTTTGGGGGGCTGAGATTGAATTTGTGGAGGCTGAAGCCCCCCCAAAAAACGGCCTAAAACCGCCACTGTTGTACACCATCTTTACTAACGATCTACCATTTGTTCTGAAAGATACAAACAGGAATGTATGCAGATGATTCAACAATATATGCCTCAGCACCTACCCTTGATGAACTAAATTATGTCCTGAAAGAAGATTTAAAATCAATTGTGGGCTGGGTAAACTGCAATAAAATGGTCCTGAATGTATCTAAAACAAACTGCATGATAATTGGCTCTCACTATAACATCAACAAAAACCCTCAGTTAAAACTAAAAATCAAAGATGTGTGTATTAATCAAGTACAGGAGACCAAGCTGCTAGGAGTTGTCATTAACAACAAACTTACATGGAGAACACATATAAATAAAATTGTTAATAAAATGGGAAGTGGCATCTCTGTCATTAGGATATGCAAGAAATATTTATCATCAAAATCAACTAAACTATTAATACAGGTTTCAATTCTGTCAAATCTGGACTACTGCCCAGTGGTTTGGTCAAACGCCTCAGCAGACATGATTCATAAACTACAAACAGTGCAAAATATAGCAATCCGCATAGTCCTTGGTTGTAATCTCAGAACAAATGTCTTCAAAATGCATACAAATACAGGCTGGTTAATGGTACGTGATAGATTACTTTATTCACTATTACTATTTGTAAGAAATGTTTCCATATCTAGAACTCCATATGTTCTATACAAAAAGCTAAATTTTAGCTCAGATAATCATAGCTACACGACGAGACATGCAGCCAGCGGAAATTTCTCACTACCAATAATAAAGACAAACTTCAGTAAAAGAACAGCAATGTACAGAGCCATGACTGCTTGGAACCTACTTCCCAAACATTTTGAACAAACCATCAGCACAAAAGACTTTAAATTATTATTGAAAAAACATCTCTTACATATACTAATTATGAAATTGTTATTAATAAATGAACTCCTGTATATAATGACCTGTCTCTGTACTGTCTAACCCCTACCTGCTCCTTAATGACATGGATCTGAACTCACTGTAAGTCTTGTCCCGGTTTGGCAGAGAACCACCATAAAACCTAAAGCAGGCCCAGGGAGACGCCCATCTCAGCACCGGCAGCCAGGCGACGCGAGGGTTCTGGAAGTAGGCCGACTGGGCCCAATGGGTTTGAATAGAACAAGAAAACCGCTGGGTCTCACTCTCCCGGGTCTGCCCCTGAAGGCACTCTGCTCATGGGAACATAGGCAGGATTCAGCTCTGTACTGCAGTACTGATGTAGCAGTTGTACTGTACTCTATGTGGTTAATAGAGTTTACCCAAACGCACACAACCATAATCATGCAGTCATCAACCAGTCATCGTTCTAGCACAAGAGACCCCAGTTGTTGTGTTTGTGCGTTCTAGTGGCTTCTTGCTCTAGGATGCTTACAGGTAGACTGGGGACATTGAAACCAGTAACCAGAGCCTTACCACAACACTATCCTGTCCCCTAGTCAATGTCCCCATGGTGTTTCCTATCTAACAGGCCCACTAGGACCTCCATGGTCAGGTGCTGGTCATGGCCCAGCTGTGGAAGGCATTAATAGGGCTCCAGGTGGTCTGAGGGTCTGGAAGCCCTCACCACCACCAGCCCCTCCACGCCCACCACCCCCACCTCCTCCACCACCACCCCCACCACCTTCCTGATTTCTGTGACTTTTCCTTTTTTTGGACAAAACTGAACAACCAGCATTGCGTTTAGTAAGCTAGCTTGTTGGACAGGTGAACACAGAACAAGAGTTGCATTCCCTTTAAGGTGAATTCTAGCGACAGAATGTGATGGCTTCTGGTTAAAGCAATATTTCACCCATTTGTCATATTTGAAGAAAAATGACCCCTCAAACACCTTTGCTTAGATGAAAGGTGTTTGAAGTACGTATTCAGGTATTTTTCTTGGCTCAATCAACAGGAGGTCAGAAAGGGATTGCTCATACTGAGGGTGATACAATACTGGTAAGTCCCTCTTTGCATGTATCTGATGGTGGGTAAGGTATTAAGCCAAATATGCAAAAGGGATATAAAATATTATTTTAAAACTGTCTTCCCTAGGTACCTAAGTCCTGTGCCTTACCATCACGAGATCAAATAAGATAAGATGATCATTTAAACTCAGACAGGAAATTCACAAAAAGCCTAATACTTTACATATAGCATAATACTTCACATATAGTGTAATACATTGTGTAGAGCATAATAATTCACATATAGTGTAGAGCGTAATACTTCACATATAGTGTAATACTCTATCACCAAAAGTACCAAAAAGGCTGCGTTGGGAGCGGCGGGATGTGACCAGAGGACGACCCTTACAGTGGTCCATCAAACGTGAGCCCAGGGAGCAACGCGTACGTAAACACGCTGCTGGGGTGCGAACCCCCGCGGTTTCACCGAGACGGCCTTATAGGGCGCACAACCCAGGACCCAGCGGCGCTAGCACGCCACCGCTAGCACGCCACCGCTTACACGCACATCCATCAGGACTACTGGCCTCTCGCTGTAATCACCCCAGACGCCAGCAGCACAGCACGACTTTTATTATTAACGAACCGCAACACACATCATCCTCCGGAGACGATGAAACTCACGCGACGAGACAGAGGTCAGCTCCACAGCCACGCCACAGTGCTGTTGTTATGGTATGATAAGCAGAATAGATACGTGAAATAGGACAGTTGGCCGCACGCCATTGTGAGTACGTTTAAGCTACTACGACGTACCAGAGGAGAAACAGATGTTTCACCAGGACAGAGGTTCACATCACATCTGGCCTTCAATCACAGACCTGTTTAAGTTGGGGTCCACCGAGAGAGAGAGAGAGAGAGAGAGAGAGAGAGAGAGAGAGAGAGAGAGAGAGAGAGAGAGAGAGAGAGAGAGAGAGACAGAGAGAGAGAGAGAGAGAGAGAGAGAGAGAGGTGTTTATGTCACTCCACCACTACCTATGTTGATATGATCGACTAACAGGCTAGTTCTCCTGGTCTTGTCTTATGGAAGCATAAGAATTCCCCTCAAAACAATACATTGTCTTCTTCAATCCACACTCTCTCTCTCTCTCTCTCTCTCTCTCTTTCTCTCTCGCTCTCTCTCTCTCCCCAAGACCCCCTCCCTGCACGGGGTCGGGCGTCACCTTCTAAGGGACTAGGATCTAGGACTGTATAGGAGATGTAGGGTATAGAAGAGACCTCTAGAGTAAATCTAAGGAGATCTGAAGATCTAGGATTCAGAGATAGAGAGAGAGTGTGTGATAGAGTAGGGTGACCAGACATTCCTGTTTTGTATTTAACTTTTCCTTGAAGGAGAAAGTAAAGCGTCTCTTGAGGGCTGAAGACACAATCCCCAGCTGGTTAGCGTTTGCATTCCCAAGGATTCTCCGTCCCCTCCTCTATCACAAGTCTCTCTTGGGGACGGTGTAGACAGAGAGAGACTTGTGATAGAGGAGGGGACGGTGTAGACAGACTGGGGAATCCTTGGGAATGCAAACGCTAACCAGCTGGGGATTTTGCCCTCAGCCCTCAAGAGACGCTTCACTTTCTCCTTCGAGGAAAAGGTTTAATAATTGTCCTTGAGCTCCTGAAGACGCAGCTTGCAGCGACATAGCGTTCTTACCCTTACATGGCCATGGCTCGCCTCAAGGGTTTTGTAGCTGCTCCACTTAAACGGCTCATGTTCGGATTGTTGCGGATTAATAATAATATGTATCAGTAGCTACACATAGCTACACAAGGAGTAGAAATAAATGTACAAGTTGTAGTAACTGCACCTCAACACATGATGGCGGCAAACAATATACTGGGGGCGGCGCTTAACGCCAGCCATTGTGCGTCATGGAGGCCACGCCTCCTGCCCAGGGGCACCCGGCGGAAGCATCCGGTTAGAATCAGATCACCCCAGGCAGAGCATCGGGACGGATGCAAAGCGAGGGGGCTCTCCACGCGGCGTGACTTTTACATTACCTCTCCATTGTTACGTAGGTTAGATATAACTTAAACCTAAACAAATAAAGTGAGTTATAAGCGTTCCTGTTGTCGGCAGCCTTCTTCCCCGGGACACAAACCCCACAGGATCGACTTAGCGCTGCCTTTAATTAACAAGTGATCAATGATCAATGGTAAAAGAAGAAAATACTGTCTGATTCTGATTAAAGAGATTATATGTACGATTCAGTCAGTTTTACTGATGTTGAAAAACCAGAAGATTCTGGTGAAATGAGATAAAACAAACTATAAATAATGATATGGAAACCATTTGTTTCTGTTTTTACAGATATGTCAATAAAGCCATATGCACATATATGATACACATACACACATCTCAAAGTATCTGTGAACTCTAAAAAAGTTACATTAGTACAGAATTTGACATAAAAACAACAAATTCCTACTTAATGTGCTCACCTTATAAACAGTAGGAGGCACAAAACTATAAAAGACAAAACTCCTCCCTTAAAAAGATGTGGTATTTTATATGATTAACATAACTTGGACCATTTCCACGTGTCTAATGAAGATAAGCGGCTGAATCAGGTGGTTATTAACTCATTATGAAGGGTTGAATGTTTTTGAGGTTCGGGGACAGTAGGCGGCTGCCATTCGCACAACTCAAACACTCTCAATTATCCTCCAGCCACCCGAGAGTTTTTTAAACTAGACCAACATAGGATTGCTTTTTTCTATACCTTTCACTCCCACGTTATATTTGACTAACCCTCAAATGGTTTGGCCTCTCGACGGGCCCGTGGCCTCCAAGCATAATTTCAGTCGTGAGCCAGCCAGGCCATGGGTGTATAATACAATGAGCCAGCCGGGCCCTGGGTGTATAATACAGTGGGCCAGCCGGGCCCTGGGTGTATAATACCCAGAACCCCACACATCTGTTTTCTGCTTGACAGCTTTTGCCGATCAGCTGGGGCCTGCAGCCGACCAATCAGAGTGTCGGTGTGTACTTTCTGTTATTATTGGTGGAGGGCAGACATCTGGTAGCGTTTAAACGCTGGTACCCGGACTAGCGGTGTTTGGTTTGGTTGTGGTGCAGATTTCACTTCCAGGGGCCCGTTGAGCCAAGACTCAGAGCTCTGGATGGAAAAAGAGTTTTTTAATAAAGTCCCTCTCTCTCTCCACCACCAATAATGTCCTGTCCGCGTCCTGTAGGGACGACACACACACGCACACACGCACGCACACAGTTGTAAAGAATCTCAATAAATTTAAGTGTAATTTTAAAAGGTGTAAAAACCAATCACAGAGTCAGCGATAGAGGTCACAACTCAACGCAGGGAAAAAGAAGTTAACTCGGATCCAAACATAAACACACCAAACGCGGATGGTACCAACACAGACAGAACCACACAGAACAAGTAGTCCACACAGCTGATAGTCCACACAGCTGACAGGATCCGGACAAACATGGAAAACAAGAAATTAGGTCACATGACATAGATTTGCTTCAAACCCAGAGAAGAAAAAAAGTATAAAAACCTTATTTATGTGCATCATAAGATCGTAGAGAGAGTAGCACCTTTATGTTGAAGTCTCATTATGGGTGTGAAGTTACAGGTTCAATGCAATATGGTATAGGCCTACCCCCCCCCAATCCCTTCCCCCTATCCTTACCCCCTCCCTCTATTCCTCACCCCCTCATGAGGGAACGAAACCAAAAACCAGGCTTATGATTTTTTCCTCGTACTCAAATGAAGTCCAAGGTCGCTATGTGTACAACTTCATGTGCTCTCCACGGCACGTATATATATTGTTTGTTTGTGTGTGTGTGTGTGTGTGTGTGTGTGTGTGTGTGGGTGTGTAGTGCTGGTATGGCTACTGCCTGCCACACGGCTGTCGTCCGCTGGTGATATTCGCTTGTTTTGGTGCGAAGCCAAATGATTATGGCAGAGTTCAGTCTAGTGAAAATAAACAGCAGATCTCCCGCCTGCCGCCCGGCGCCCTAATCTCATCTGACTCCACTTGTTTTCTTTACCTAATAGACGTGTCGTTTAAACGGTGAACTGTCACAATGTTCTTTCTGTGTTGAACCTGTTGAATGGATGGGGTTTTACAGAGATTCAGCCTCTAACGGTGGAGGAGTTCATCCTAATCTTGTTTTGTTTCATATACAAGTTCAAGCCTTAAAATCCTCCATTTTGTAAACACATTTCTGAGCTGCGCTTGGCAGATAGGGCGAGTTGTGTATATAAAGAATGAGCTTGCTGATTATAGTTTGGCCTCCTGACAAAAGACAATTCATTATGAAGTGTGATGTCAGGTCGCTTGATTATGGTTACAAGTTGTGGCTTATGGCTCTGTACGTACAAATACGGTGTGTGTGTGTGTGTGTGTGTGTGAGTGAGTATGTGCGTGCGTGTGTTCATGTGTGTATGTGTGTGTGTGTGAGACATTAAGATATTTGTGGTCTGCTAGGCCTGGTTGTGATGGAGGGTATGTATTAAGAGATGTATTTCAGGACGATATGTTTTTTAATAACTTAATGAGAAACATGCATGTTTTCCAGCAACAGAGAGAAAACGGCTGATCTGTATCCAAGCCAAAAAGACCAAAGCAGTTTGTTCCTCGGATGAGGGACGGCGTTCTGGCAGCCATGACACGCCAATATGCCCTGGGGGGGGGGGGGGGGGGGGGGGGGGTTTAAGTTAACTTCTCCCTCATCCCAGAATGGCTGAAATACGCTGAACTTAGAAACGCTAAACTGAGAAACACTTAAACTAACAACATTGCTTTTATTGCACAATAGAGTTGTGTAAAACTTGCTGGTGCTATGAAATGATTTCACCAGAAGGAAGAAACAGTGTCTTGATTTTCACTGTAATAATGTTAAGCTTTTATGTCTTGAAATATAAATCGGTTATACATGGGAACACTGATCCTGCGTCTCTGGTGAACTGATCGGAAAGAATCAAAACAATAGTATGACATCACCACAGGCGCGCACACGTGTGTCAAGTGTGTGCTTGTGTGCATGTGTGTGTGTGTTCTCTGAGCTAATGAAAGCCTGATGAGGAGGTGAACCAGTGTGTGTGTGTGTGCGTGTGTGTGGTGAACCACACTTGCGTAGTGAGTCATGTGTTGGCCAGCAGCCTCCCAGTGGGGGGGGGGGTTCTGTCCTGGGTGTTGATTGGCTGACGGAGAGAGAGGTGGTCTGGACCACTGGACCAGCACATGTGTTGATGTCACAGACAAGAAACCCCCATTGACATCACACAATTAACACGTTATGTTTGGAATGCAGCCCATACGAGAGAGAGAGAGAGGAGAGAGAGAGTGAGAGACAGATGGAGAGGTAAGGTATCCGGATTCTTAGATATGTATTTTCTTATGTAATTATTATTATTATTATTATTAGTGGGCTAGCTTTATAGCTAGCACACTATTGTTATTCCCACTATTTATTATAATTATTGTAATAATTATTATTATTATTAGGTATTAGGTAAATATTATATGTATATCAATAAAACTTCACTGCCTTGAAAGAGAAAAAAGAATGAAAGAGAGTCAAAGAGCAAAAGAGCGAGGAAAAGAAGGCGAGAGGAGAGGTGAAGAGTGTCTGTATCTGGTCTAGTCATAAATCATGACATCACATGTTATGACATCACACGTCTGGATGAATCACCACGACCCCCCGCTGGTTCAGAAGATGCCCCGAGATCGCCTATGATATCACCAGTGAGCCTAGCGATGACCTCATATGATTTATTTACTAACACATCAGCGTCAGCCCCCTCCACCATGACTTCAGCAAGCGTGTCCTCTGACTCAAACCCTGATATGGAAGCAAGCGATTCAAACAAAGTATAAAAAAGTGTATAATAGTGTATAAAGTGTGTTTGTATCAATCAAATGTATTGGCAGTAAAGGTAGTGGAAATATCATGCATATGAAACAAGGTTGACATGACGACGGGCACATTAAAGGGTGGGAGGACAGTGGGAGAGCCATCGTCTCGGTCATCTGTTTGTAAAAAGTAAGGATACCCTGCTGCTATCAACACAAAATACATCTCCACACTCCACACTGCATCAACATCAGCTGTTTGTCTTACTTTCAAAAATACAAACAACATTCTTAGTTCACAACATTGAGAAATATATATACGATCTCAAACCACACACACGCACGCACACGCTCATACACACACACACACACAAACACGTAAGTTTCACAAAGAGTACACAGAGTTCACAGAGAAGATGAGGTAGTCAAACAACACAAACAACACAAGGACAGATTGGTCTTTAGGGTTCTGGAGTTCAGACGTGAGCCTCAACAAACAGCTGCTTTGAGTTTGAACTGCAGGGGGGGGTCCTTAAGACTAGGGGCCATTTCAGGGGTCCATCCTGCAAGATAAGAGCACATATTCTGCTGCAACCCACCGCCTTTCACTTCATATGAACATCACAGTGAGAGCAGAAGCCTCTCTTGCTTTTTTACTTCAGCTTGTTGCCCAATAGTTGTTACAGACCAGTTGTCATATCTCCTCCTTCTCCTCCTTTGATGACTAATGATTTCACCAACCTAACATATCCATTATAAAATGATTCATAGAATCACGTTTAATACATTATGAATTAATGAATTCAATAATGTATTCATCATGAATACATAATGCTACATGTAATAAAAATATATTGTTTGTGAAAAGTAGTTTCTTTCACATTTTTCTTTCACATTTGTTTGTAATATTACTATATCATCTGCAAACATTTGAAATCTGAACATGCCAACTTCATGCTAACTCTCATTTAACACTGTTTCAAACGTATTACTTATTACTTACTCTTGATTTCCAATAGTGGTTGCCTTGCTCATTCGCTACCCTATGTTAAAATATCACATACAAATATATTTGGACAGGTGCTACCCCAAATTTCCTATTCGGGATCAATAAAGTATTATCGTATCTTACTCATGCTAGCTGGACCGAACGCTAGCCATCCCGGTTTACCTTAATATTGACATGATCACAGCACATCCATGTTCTAGATGTCATTGATTGGAGAAACAGCATTATATTTGAACCAAGCCTCTCTCTTACACTCAGTAATAATGGGATTCAGTTGTTGCCAAGTGTTCATGTGTTTTTGTTTTAACCTCAACAGTCTTTTTGGGTCAAACACACCAAAACCAAATCCCATGACTGTCACTGTCATGTATTTTGTACTATTGAGCCTAACCCCCCCCCCCCCCCCCCCCCCCCCCCCAGGGCAAGGTCTGCCTAACAAGGACTAGGGGCCACCAGGGGTAAGTCTGGTCTGGGGACGAGGGCTAGGTCTGGGGACCAGGGATAGGTCTGGGGACCAGGGATAGTCCACCAGGGCCAGACGGTTCAATAAAGGCTAGGGTGTTCCACCAAGGGTGGGTCTGGGTGTGAGGGTCAGGTCTGTCAAACAGAGATTAGGTCTGAGGGGGCTGGGGTGTAGGTTCTAGGGGTTCTGGGTCTAGGTTCTAGGGGTTCTAGGCTCTAGTGGTTCTGGGTTATAAGGATCTAGGGGGTGTAGGTTCTAGGGGCTCTAGGTCTAGGTTATAGGCAGTACTACTACTAGAGCAGGGTGTGCTCTGTGTGCTGCCGATGCTGTGGGCGGCACTGCTGTTCTCCGAGGGGGGCTGGGACTTCTGGACCCCCTGCTGGGGGGCTGCTACCGCCACCCCACCTGCATACACAGAAAATACACATAAATACAAATAACAAATATATTTGCCAAATAAACATATATAAAACAGATGCACACACACACACACACACACACATACATACAAATCCATCAGCAAATACACACAGATATACACATGGATGTAAAAATACATAAATACACACAGATAAAGTTACATAAACACATATACAGATTCAAATACATGAACACATACAGATACAAATAAGCACACAAATACAAACTAACAATCTATGGTTGTTGCCTTGCCATCATAGTTTCTGATTGGTTCAAATTGGTCCCAGGTGATGTCATTACCCATAAGGCAGTGTTTCCCCCGTTGGGTTTGGTTTTGGTTCTTTTTCAAATGAGGATTGAGAAGCCGACCACTGGAACTTGTTTTACTTTCTGTACTTCTGACTGGAACAAAGGAAGGGAAACAGCATTTCGTCCCAATTCTTCTGAGACGTTTGGGATTTAGAGAGCAGTTTGTAGTTATATGGACTGACCTGCTTGTGTGTGCATGGGTGTATCTACATATGTGTGGGTGTATGTATGTATGTGTGTGGGTGTGTGTACTTGTGCCTGTGTGTGTATCTAGCCCCTCTATCCCGGCCCCTCTGCTCTGCTAATGTTTACCAAAGTGAAGCCTGCCAGGAACTACAGAGAACACACACACCCCAAACAAAAGAACTGAGGCCAACCTCTTCTATAGACCAGTTGTCATATCTCCTCCTTTAACGGAGGAGGAACGTGTGGCTCTGGGGAGATATCAAAACAAGAGCGTAGAAACAATGGCGCTCAGAAGAGGATAATGGGAGCGGGTCGCCACGCGAAGCCGCAGGACTCAGGACTCGGGACTCGACCACAACCACTAATGATAGCTTCCTCCGCTGCACAGCAAACAGCTCATTTATGGGTCCCATCCCGATACAATACACCATTATATGGAAAAATGATTCAACATATTGGAAATGTTGGAGCCGAACATTGTAAATGTTTTATATAATTATATTTGTTTTATTTGCTACAGTTTGGATTTCAATGATGACATCAGTGCAAATGTATTTAGTTCAACAACCTTTTGCTTTAGAAAATGTGATTAAATGCAGTTTAACAAAAACTGAATTGTGGAGCACATATCTTTAATGGTTGAGATTTGTATATTCTTTAATAAACTAACAAACAAATTGCCTAATAAACACATGTGGTGAACACAGATATACACACCATCGTAACATGGAACTTGTATTTAAGGTACAACGTACTGTGAACTTCCTGCATAACTTTCTATTGAATTTTTGTGAAAATACAAGGTTGTAAAAGAAGAAGCTGGGAAAGACAAAATCAACGGATTAAAACCACATTTATTTCAAGTCCATAATTTAAAATGGACGCATGATTTAACATAGAGTATTGGCGGGAAATGTTTTGTCTCGTAACATATTAGTCGATGGCATGTTTCGGAATGCTGCTGCTAACGCTAACTTTAGGACCTATCAATCTCCTACTTCACTATGAACTTTACTAACATGATATCGGATATATCAATGTTATTGTCATATCTGATATCCTATCTGATAATAACTTTATTCATTTTATTTAATTTGGTAGTTATAAAGTGTGAATGAACATGCCATCAACTAATGAATAAACTCAAAACATTTCTTACAGAAATCTTCACCACGTCCACAAATTCACAGTTTTACAAATAGAAAACAATAGATTTCTCTGGGTCAATATATTTCAAAATATAACTTTATACACAAATATATCTATGATTGATCTCCCCTCGGACACCTTTATACATGTTTACACTAAAGTCACTAGGATGTCATACATTCATACAGTACAATCATACAATACTACAGTACATTCATACAATACTACAATACATTCTGGTCTCTATTTTTCCTTGATAGAAAATTAATCCCTTTTAATCCCTCATTATCTCAAGAAAACACAAAATCCCCCCACTTCTGTCCTATGCCCCCCCCCCCCCCCCTCCCACTCCTAAAACAAAAATGATCGAACAAACATTTTCTTTTCTAAACATCTTTCATCCAACATTCATATGAATCTATGACGGTGGGGTACGATCTGAATTAAAGCAACCAGACCAATAAAAAAAACATGGAGAGATTAAGAGGCTAAACCAGCGACAGCTTATTGCAAAACGCACCAATAGCTATTCCCATGTTTATACACAAAACACGCCCCTTCGTTTTAAACTACACTCATTTTATCGGCCTTCAGTTAGCGCTGTGGTATAAACCTTTGAAATATTTGAAAATAATTCTGGCATGTGAATGCAGAAGTATGATGTTTGGTCTCTCAGTAACTAAGAGGCTATTTAAGGATATGAAACATTATAGAAAACATAGAGGACTCTCTCATATCGTTATTTACATTATTCACAAAAATAAACAGAATCTGTACAAGAGCTGTTGAGTCTATAGTAGGCATGCTAACACACACCTGCTGGTTCGCTTAATACCGATTTGAAAAGTTACGACCGATTTGAAAAGTTACGAAAACCGCAACTGTAGATCATCCACCGCTAACCAAATATATTTCACCAACCTAATATATCCATTATAAAATGATTTTCATAGAATCACGTTTAATACATTATGAATTAATGAATTCAATAATGTATTCATCATGAATACATAATGTTATATGTAATAAAAATATATTGTTTGTGAAAAGTAGTTTCTTTCACATTTTTCTTTCACATTTGTTTGTAATATTACTATATCATCTGCAAACATTTGAAATCTGAACATGCCAACTTCATGCTAACTCTCATTTAACACTGTTTCAAACAGCGTAAACGTATTACTTATTACTTACTCTTGATTTCCAATAGTGGTTGCCTTGCTCATTCGCTACCCTATGTTAAAATATCACATACAAATATATTTGGACAGGTGCTACCCCAAATTTCCTATTCGGGATCAATAAAGTATTATCGTATCTTACTCATGCTAGCTGGACCGAACGCTAGCCATCCCGGTTTACCTTAATATTGACATGATCACAGCACATCCATGTTCTAGATGTCATTGATTGGAGAAACAGCATTATATTTGAACCAAGTCTCTCTCTTACACTCAGTAATAATGGGATTCAGTTGTTGCCAAGTGTTCATGTGTTTTTGTTTTAACCTCAACAGTCTTGTTGGGTCAAACACACCAAAACCAAATCCCATGACTGTCACTGTCATGTCTTTTGTACTATTGAGCCTAACCCCTCCCCCCCCCAGGGCAAGGTCTGCCTAACAAGGACTAGGGGCCACCAGGGGTAAGTCTGGTCTGGGGACGAGGGCTAGGTCTGGGGACCAGGGATAGGTCTGGGGACCAGGGATACATCTGGGGACCAGGGATAGTCCACCAGGGCCAGACGGTTCAATAAAGGCTAGGGTGTTCCACCAAGGGTGGGTCTGGGTGTGAGGGTCAGGTCTGTCAAACAGAGATTAGGTCTGAGGGGGCTGGGGTGTAGGTTCTAGGGGTTCTGGGTCTAGGTTCTAGGGGTTCTAGGCTCTAGTGGTTCTGGGTTATAAGGATCTAGGGGGTGTAGGTTCTAGGGGCTCTAGGTCTAGGTTCTAGGCAGTACTACTACTAGAGCAGGGTGTGCTCTGTGTGCTGCCGATGCTGTGGGCGGCACTGCTGTTCTCCGAGGGGGGCTGGGACTTCTGGACCCCCTGCTGGGGGGCTGCTACCGCCACCCCACCTGCATACACAGAAAATACAAATACAAATAACAAATATATTTGCAAATAAACAAATATATAAAACAGATGCACACACACACACACACACACACACATACATACAAATCCATCAGCAAATACACACAGATATACACATGGATGTAAAAATACATAAATACACACACAGATAAAGTTACATAAACACATATACAGATTCAAATACATGAACACATACAGATACAAATAAGCACACAAATACAAACTAACAATCTATGGTTGTTGCCTTGCCATCATAGTTTCTGATTGGTTCAAATTGGTCCCAGGTGATGTCATTACCCATAAGGCAGTGTTTCCCCCGTTGGGTTTGGTTTTGTTCTTTTTCAAATGAGGATTGAGAAGCCGACCACTGGAACTTGTTTTACTTTCTGTACTTCTGACTGGAACAAAGGAAGGGAAACAGCATTTCGTCCCAATTCTTCTGAGACGTTTGGGATTTAGAGAGCAGTTTGTAGTTATATGGACTGACCTGCTTGTGTGTGCATGGGTGTATCTACATATGTGTGGGTGTATGTATGTATGTATGTGTGTGGGTGTGTGTACTTGTGCCTGTGTGTGTATCTAGCCCCTCTATCCCGGCCCCTCTGCTCTGCTAATGTTTACCAAAATGAAGCCTGCCAGGAACTACAGAGAACACACACACCCCAAACAAAAGAACTGAGGCCAACCTCTTCTATAGACTGCTTATCCAGGGAGAAATACATACAGTAAATGTATACACACAGTATATATATATATATATATATATATATATATACACAGTATATAACTACATTATGAATCAATTAAAGCTTCACTTTCTGTAGCATAGCAGGGGTCCACTGAAACCACTCTACAAAGCAACATGGAGTCAAAGACATGGACTAAAATGCCTGTGGGATTGTTCTACCACATTATTGCCTCATCTGGTTTTAACTACAGTCCAGCAGGATATTTGGAGCAGGGTGTTTTGAGGGTACTACGACCATGAGGTGAACAAGAATACACCAGTCCTACTACCATGTAAGGGTATTTTACACACACAGTACCTCTCCAAACAGCCGAGTCAGCACTGGAACACCAGCAGAGATATGTCCTATCCTCAAGACCTTGTATCTGGACATAAATGGACCAGGTCCCCTGCCAGCCCTTCTCGCAGGGAGACCTCTGGACCTTATGGAGAGGACGGCCGTATTTCATTGTTGCTCTCTAGCTAGAGGAAACCTCTCAGAGTCAAACTCAAGTGGATTTTTTTTAAGAGGCGCCAACACAAATATTGTTCTTCCGATAAGGAAGCTCACATTTGACGGCTAATCTTTCCTGCTGGCTAACCGAGAGCTAGCTGGGAGCTAGCGGAGAGCTGTGATAACGAACCCTGAGTTCAGCAGATGGTAGAGTTTGCTGACTTGTGCTACAGGCAAATAATGAATGTTATTACCTAGCTATTAATACGTTACCAAGTTAGTAATATAGGATACGATAACACTTTATTGATCCCCTGGGGGGGGGTTGTGTGTTACAGCAGCAGTCAAAATACAAATAGAGATAAAATACAATAAAGTAGTGCCACAGTAAGGAAAAAAAACAGAACACAAAAGGACAAATAGCAAACACAGTACAGATACAATAATAAATTATAAAAAACAGTAGTTCACACAAAGTAAAAATAGTATATAATATATAGCATAATACGATATAATAATAAGAAGAAGAAGAAGAAGAAGAAGAAGAAGAAGAAGAAGAAGAAGAAGAAGAAGAAGAAGAAGAAGAAGAAGAAGAATAGCAGTAATAAAAGTATGATAAGGATAGTGCTAATTATAATAATAATAATAATAATAATAATAAGATGCAGTGTAAAGTGTGTAGATGCATTGTAAAGTGGCCCAGTGCTGTAGAAGTTTTATGTAGAAGTTAAATAAGATACATTGGTTCTAGCTGGGTATCTTTACTGTATTCCATTCTATGCTATTAAACTGTACAGTATATTATTGTAGTATTTTATAGTATTATAGTATTGTATCGTATTTGAAAAGTCTAATTTCCTGTCACTGTTCATGAGAAACAGAACTCCACCTAGCAAGGCCTAGCTGGTTATGCTGATGGAGGGTTGGACAGATCTGTCTTGCTACTGGATGTCCACTTCCTCCCAGAGGTCAGACGGGGTCGGGGTGGGGGGTGAGAAGTAGTCTTGGCATGAGGTTTTATTATGTCACTTCCTGCTGGTGCCCCGAAAGACCCACCGACATGAGGGGAATTTGGAGCATTGTTGCTGGGTTAGCGTTCACCCCACGCCCGCCCAAACCGCTCGGGGATAGGAGGAAGAAAAAGCTGTCATGGCCTAGCGACAGGAAGTACTCGCGGTGGAGGAGTCAATGTGTTGTTGTTCGCCTCTGACAGCAGGGGTGGTCTGGGCTCTGTTATCTTTTAAGTCATACCGAGATACTAGAGTCTCTTCTTTACAGCAATGAAGACACACTGATGTCTTATGGTCATGTCCAGATACAGACATCAACACAAACCCGCAATACCCTAACCCTTGATGACCTCACTCCTATCCCCTTTACCTTATTTTTTCTGTGGTTGATGTTGACATTCATTTATTTATCTTTGCATCTACAAAGTTTTATTGTTTTCCTTTATATCATAATACTGTCTGCGACCAGTTTTGGGAACGTTACTTTAAAAAAGTAATTAGTTATAGTTACTCACTACTTGTTCCAAAAAGTAACTGAGTTAGTAATTGAATTACTTTATAATAAAAGTAACTAGTTACCAGGGAAAGTAACTATTTGCGTTACTGTAAAAAAAAAAGTTGCTGTATGTCAAAGAATTTGGATTTTTCGGAGCAGTTTTCACAACGGACTCGCCATCTCTGCTGCTTCTTCGAATCTGTTTGGTGTGTGTGTGGTACGCGTGGCCTGGCTTGTGTGTAAAAACACTGGCTCTGATTGGCTACCATGAAACATGACTCTTGCCTTAGCCAATCTTATACAATGGTCTCGGTGAATACTCGATTCTGATTGGCTGGAGGGTGTAGGTTAAAAAGTGTTAATTTACACCTAGGAAAGACGTTCGGGTCAAATTGCCTGATGACAGTTGCTGTTGATGAATAAACTGTGAAATCTCCGTTGCCATGGTTACCATCTAGCGTTTAAATAGTCCGCTCGACTCACCCTCACGATTTTAACTCTAAAACACACTAAAGTACTATTAATTGATTAAATGTTTCTTTCTTTCGTAAGTGACCATGATCACTTACGAAAGTGACTTAGGAAAGCAACCGTTTTTCTCCGCTTCGCGTCGGATGGTTCACGCCTCTGCGTCGTCCATTCATTTCTGTTAATGGACACCTCGTCGGGCATTATCCCTTACATAATCGCTTATCTCGTTGTTAACCCACCCGGTCTCCTCACTAGCAGTTTGTGTATGGAGCCAGGGGTGCGTTTGGATTACGCAGTTTATTCAATCAATTCATAGTAACGCACCGCATTTAACGTTCAGTAACGATAACGGCGTTGTAACAACGGAAACAGTAATTAGTTAGGTTACCCCATTACTGAAAAAATAACGGCGTTACATAACGCCGTTCTTTTAAACGGCGTTATGCCAAACACTGTCTGCGACTCACTGTCCCATCTGGGATCAATAGAATACGATCTTATCTGATCTTATAACACTCAAATCAAAGCATAGACGCAGCACCAAACACAGGTTATGCATTTAGCAATTTGAGTTTTGTCTGAAAAATTGTGCCAAGCGACTTCACATCATTGGCCACCAATTGTATGTTATGTGATCATCTTTCCCCTGATGAGAGCCAATCAAAAACAGATGTTGGAATGACCCTCTTTGACCTGAGTTGGTGCTGTCCCTGAGGTTCAGTTTTTAGAGAGGAGTTCTTCTTTAAAGACCAGAGAAAGCAGAGTTCTTTGTCTAGTTTACCCTTTTGTGACATCACAAGTGGAAGTGTCCACCCAGATGTAAGATGGATAGATCAGCCTACCAGTTGGTACAGTCCACTGGATAGGCTGAGATCTATTCATCATACATCTGGGTAGTACACTCCCCCTTGTGATGTCACTAACGGGTCTTATTCACACAGTTTTCAGTTCCCCCACCCAGCTAGCGTTTAGAACCAAGATGGCCGCTAGGTGAATACATTCAGTTCCCCCACCCAGCTAGCGTTTAGAACCAAGATAGCCGCTAGGTGAATAAGGCCCACAAGGTAGGGCTTGTAATGGCTGACCAACCAATCCCTTGTGGTCGTAGACCAGGGGTCCTCTACAGGCCAGAGGAAGCAGGGACCTACCGGTTTTGGAGTAGATGAACCACAGGGCCCCGGTCAACATGGCTCCGATGACAAACGCAGCGAAGGCGATGCAGACGACGGCGGGGGTGTCCAGAACGTATAGCATCGCTGTAGGGGACATTAGATGTGTGTCAATAGAAATGTATAAATTATACTACGATAACTATACAGATGCGTATTAATATTTGGCGTTTTTAAACAAATGCCAAATAAGACAAGTTTGAAAATAGATAATTATAATAATAATTAATAAATAAATACATAAATAAATGATTTTGTGCTCCCAATGGATACTAGACTAAGCATCATCATTATGAGGAGGAGGAAGAGGAGGAGGGGGGGGAACAGGGAGCTTACTTTCAGCAGAGCCGTTGATTGGTTCACCTGTAGTAGAAAGAGAACATGGTGAGCCAATGCGACACGAAGAAGATAAAGCTCCTGAACTAACACATGATTCAACACATCCCTCTGGAGCCCGTGTTTCCCAGCCTGTGGGTCACCAGTTGCCTGATAAGCGTATGGGATAATGTTCAGACCTAAACGGACTGGACGGAGGAGCCCACAGCCTGGCCTTGAAGCAGACTGCTGTGGGACGTACCGGTCTGGATGGCCAGACCATCCTAACGTCTCTTCTGGCTTCACTAAAACATCCGTTACCAATATCATTGATCAAAATCACTACCTAGTACTGATTCAGCAGAACAGCGTTTAGTGCGCGGCGCCCGCCACCAATGTAAGCAATGTCAATACAGCACTTTGGTCTTTTGGAATCAATATGCGTCGGTCAGTATCGAGTTTGTGGACAACATAACAGTGAACCACCAGACAAGTACTTTACAACATGTTACCAAAATGCTACATTGCTATTGTTTACATTCGTGGCAGGCTTGTTCATGCAAAACACTCTTACCCCAGATTTCCACCGGGGACGTGAGCGTCGCGTTACGGCTGCGTCCTCTGCCCTGCGTCAATTTCCACCGGACGCGTTACGGCAGCGTAGCGCTGCGAGGCGGCTGGATTCGCGGGATCACGCGAAAACTACAAGACCACGCGAGAATCAGGAGACCACGCGATAATTTGTGGATGTCAAAATAGAACAAACAAATAAAACGTTACTTTGCCTTTCCGAAGTTGACTTGCAGTTGCTTTGTCTGTCAGAAGTTGATTTGCTGTTGATTTGGTCGTTTTTCCTAGATTTGTGTGCTTCTACCATGAGTTGGTAGGCTATATAGTAAATGTTTACTTTTTTGTCTGGTTTAATTGGGGCAATTGCTCTGTCGCTAGCTTAGCCACTTTTTAGAGTTTAACACGGTTTTAAACTCGTCGGTGACGCAAGAAGTCACGTGACGTCTTAAGCTCCATTGCTGTGTCGTATGTACCTGTGGTTTAACCTGCAGCTGCGTTGTACCTTGATCTCAATTGCTGTGTCTTCAGAGAAATTCACATCAGACACTAGAGGGCGTATTTTGTGCGTGTTAGTCTAGTCTCGAAACGGACATGGTTTTAGAGGAGACTAAACCAGTTTGCAGGATGAAACAAGGCTCCATTATAACCGACACACACAGAATTAGTTTTATTAATTATTATTATTAGTATTAATAATAATGTATGATACATTTACACTTATTACGCCAGATAGGCCTTCAGTACAATAACAATATTGGACATTTGGAATGAGCAGTGATATTTCACGGCTCACGGGGCTCAGGTCTCGGTCGTGCGTCCGCTCAGCAATAGCATTACGCGCTTCAACTTTCAAGCGCTTCCATAAATTCTTTAAATGTGCCGCTGCTCGGTCTTCTGCTGGAAGATCTACTGTTAAATGTGTTTGAGAGATCATCCCAAACAGACTTTCTTCGGAGCGTGGTAGTGGTGTCTTTCCTCTTCCACCGTGTCCACAACACCTCGAATGCAGTACAATAAATATAACTTCTGCTCCTCGTTATAGTTCTCTATCCGAGACATGTTCATCCTAACTACCCTCTCCAGGGGTGCAACTACCCAGTGTCAGGGGGGGATGCAGCAACAATTTTGGCGCCCCCCATAAACATTACGTGGTGCGCGGTTGTTGACGGGGGGGGGGGGGGGGGGGGGGGGGGGGTGCTGCGCGATTGTTGACGGGGGCGCCCCCCCTGGTGCGGCGCGATTGTTGAGGGGGGGGGGGGGGGGGGGGGGGGGGGGGGGGGAGACAAGTAATTGATTGATTGACGTAGGTGAGGGCAGATTCAGATTCCAGACTCAGATTTCCACAAAAAGTAGGCTAGACATAATATATTTCAACATTATTTGCGTTTTATTATATTAAAGTTCACTTTACATTCCCATTAAGTTTTTGTTGGTAATTATAGCACAAAATGCATCCAACATTAAGTTAAGACTGCGTCTGCTGGAGTATAACGAGAAATCAGAGTACTTCCGGTTTAACCCGAGTTTAACTAGGAATCAGCTGAACCTGTGTCGGTCAGTACACAGCAGTCAGGTTTAACTTCGTGCGCAGCTGCGTGTTAAACTCCAAAACCTCCGGTTTACGGAGTACGGTTTTAAACCGCAGCACAGCTAACGCAATGCTAACTGACAGAGCAATTGCCCCAATGTGTTTAGTGTTGTTTATTGTTGTTATGTCCTAATGTGTTGTGCTGTAGCCTATAGACAAAGTCAGTTATAAACGACAACGATTTGTGGCCGTGTTCGATCGGGAGGGTGTTTTTATTTTGAAAATTGACCGGATGCTCTATGGCTTTTACTATTTCACTTCCTGCCCGGTCGGTCTGCTCTGTTTAAATTGATGCGTTTCAGCAGCGGCTCGCGTCAAAAATAGAACGCTGCGTAAAGATAGCGTTACGGCTGCGGCGCGACGCTCCTGGGACGCTGCTGAGACGTTCCGCAGCGCGCCCGGTGGAAATGCTTTCATTGACTAGAGTGGCAGCGATCAACAGCGGTGACCGCGACGCAGCGGTGACCGCGACGCAGCCGTAACGCGACGCTCACGCGACGCTCACGTCCCCAGTGGAAATCCGGGGTTAGGCAGAATCGGCCCAACAAAGTGATCTCGACAAATCATATTGGTAACGGATGTTTTAGTGAAGCCAGGAGAGACGGTAGGAGGGTCTGACCACCCAGACCGGTGTTGACCTTTATTCCCAGTAATGTCCTAGATTGTGGAGCACAACACTGAATTATAACCCCCCCCACACAATCACATTGACCTAGCGGCCATCTTGGTTCTAAACGCGAGCTGCGTGGTTGAAATTTAGGCTTGTAGAGTTGTAGAGGATCACCACTGTGTCTGTCAAACTATCTGGAACAGATGTGTCGCTTCAATAGCTACACCTAACAAACAACAAACAAAGAAACTTTTGTCAGGATGGCAAACCCAAGACCCAAGCTGGTCTCGGTCCAGGAACCCGACACAAGGGCTTCTATTGTCAGGCTGGACACCTTGGACCCTCACTCCCTGGGGGATGACAGGTCCTAGGAGCAGGTCTGGGAGGTTTGGACCGGCACCGTGGCTCCAGACCCGCCATTCTTATCTGTCCTCGCTGGCTTGTTATGGAAGGAACGCCAGAGGATGGCGGTAAACCCTCCCAGGCCCAGATACACATCAGGAACACCACTCACACCACCAGCTCAGGAACACAGGCCATAACAGCTCCAATGTATCGTATAACTACAGTTTATAGAGGATAACCACAGTTCAGCTTTTTCAACACTAATTGTACTCCACTAATTTTACTGTACTGTTCCTTAAATTAAATCATTTTTCCATTCTGGCAGTCGCTGCTCTTGGAAAACATAACACATTATCTAGGTTGAGGAAGAATGTTCCTTCCCCCAGCCTCACATGTCCTATCTCTTCCTCGCTGTGATTGCACAACAATGTCCAACCTTCAGAGCATGTGTGTGTGACTGTATACAGTCCTTAGTCTAAAGCCCTTACTAGCCTATCAACACCATTAGGCTGCTAGCCTGCCTCACACCCCAGGATACATCAGATACAGACTGGCTGTGTGCTGTGAGCTTCAACCCAAAACCCCTGGACGTACAGTATGAGGAGGGGGAGAGGGATCAGAGCAGGCCAGGAGTTTAACTGGACTCATGATTCAATGTGGAGATGGCTGCTCTCAGTAAGCTAATGTAGCTAGCTCTCTCACTGGCTTTTCTCGAGAAAGTCGAAACAATGTCAAACTTTATAGTTATGTATATTGTACATTTTTATATGCGCATTCTATTTATTTACATGTTTTTGTACATGTGTACATTTTTCTACATCTTCATTGCATTCAGGGGCGGACTGGCCATCTGTGAGTTCTGGAGAAGTCCAGAACGGCCGTGTGGGTCTACGGCCGTCGGCCCTTTTTTTAAAAAATTTTTTGAAGAACCCCGTCAACAATCGCGCAGCACCCCCCCCCCCCTCCCCCCCCCCCCCGTCAACAATCGCGCAGCCCCCCCCCCCCCCCCCCCCCCGTCAACAATCGCGCACCCCCCCCCCCCCCCCAACAATCGCGCAGCACCCCCCCCCCCCCCCCCCCCCCCCCCCGGTCAACAATCTCGCAACTCCAAGGCCGGTCCAGGACAAAACTGACAGGGCCGATTTTTGTTCCCAGTCCGCCCCTGATTGCATTACTGTACTTATTATTTGTATTACTTGTATTTATTGTATTTTACAAGTCAGATGCTGTTTTTAAGTACACTACGCCCGCGTATGCAATGTTACTTCTTCATTTAGTCAACAAACCTAACGTCACATTTCAGCAATACTTCATCAATTCAAATACAATTAATTTTCTTCCCCTAAACGTTACCAAAGATTTGTAAAGAAGGAAAAAAGGAAGGTGAATTTGATCAGGGCAGTAAATTCTCGGTGTGACAGCGAGGTTTAGAACGAGCTGTGTTTTTCCATGCACACAGTTGGCCACGAGAGGCCTGCTCTGATGGCAGATGGAGCGGAGGTATTGGGACGCGTCCAGTAGGGGAACTGCGGCCCATGAAAAGCTCTGCTTGTTTTCTCTGCCATCGCAGAATAAGAGATGGTTTTGTGTTTTTGTTTTTTCAAAACTCGGCCTTTGAAAGTCTGGTCTTAGATTGGTTTCATGGCTTAATCCGTGTTTACTCCATCAGGGAAATAAAAACCAGCACTCTGGCGTACGAACACACTTTAGCTGTGCCAGCCTGTTTCGCTTGAGGCTGCGTTAGCCTACCCAGAATGCATATGGGGAGTCATTGCACATTTGTTACACTGAGCAGCAGGTAGAGGTGGATTTCATGTTCTTTTAGTACTTTCCCAGCAAGGTATTCACTAATACATAGTGAATACAGAGCAACCTGCATTAAGTATTTTTAGTGTTTTGAAGGACGTAATTCGGACTGAATTCTATTGAACCAGAGTTGCTGAAGTTTTGTACGTTGTTTTTAACATTGTTGTTTCTGATTGAGCCACGTCTGAAGATTTTCTCTGCCAGTCCTGATGAACAATAAAGAAATCTGAATCTGGGGTGAGCGAGGCTTCAGGCCGCGCCTCTTGTGTTGATGATGTCATCGTTTCAAAGGAGCGATTGTTTGAAAGAAGAATCCTCATCACAGTGAGGATAAGAATGCGGGGGGGGCATGATGACATCGGCATCGATGAGGAGGAGGTCGGTTGGTGACCTGCCAGGGCCCCCCTTGCGACGCCCCTAGGAGCCTCCTCTGGCTCTGGGGTCAGATCACACGACTCTGGAGCTCTGCCGGGGGCTGTGAGGGCCGGGGGCCCCCGGCTGACTAATGGGGTGCTGAGGGGCCCTTCTACTTGGCTGGAAAATCTCTCTCTCTCTCTCTCTCTCTCTCTCTCTCTCTCTCTTTCTCTCTCTTCCTCTCCCTCTCTTTCTCTCTCTCTCTCTCTCTCTGACACACATACACACTTTAATGGCATCCAGATGTGAGGCTGTGAGGCTGTGATGCTCTGGGGCTGCTGGGTATGATCTCAACCAATCAGAGACGAGACTCCTCACCTCATCACTTCATAACTCACGCTTTATGGATTCACACAAAGAAATACTGTCACTATTTCATATCCAGGATGGATGAATTGATGGACGAACTACGGATAGGTGAAATAGTGCAAAAATAGGTTTAAAAAGACATTTAAAGCTCAATAAACAGTTTTAAGTCAAATGAGACCAATAGGAACAGAGAAAACACATTTAAGATGTGCTTGTACCTGTGTGTGTGTGTGTGTGTGTGTGTGTGTGTGTGTGTGTGTGTGTGTGTGTGTGTGTGTGTGTGTGTGTGTGAAAATAAGGGAGATGAAAGAATCGTTTGTTGAAAATCTTGAAACACACGTTTCTAGATATGTTATATTGATATAAGGACGTGTGTGTTGTCATGTGAGAGTGTATACAGTGTATATAAGATGTGTCTGTGAGTGTATAGAGTGTGTATAAGGTGTGTCTGTGAGTGTATAGAGTGTGTATAAGGTGTGTGTGTATACAGTGTGTATGAGGTGTGTGTGAGTGTATACAGTGTGTATAAGGTGTGTGTGTGTGTGTGTGTGTGTATACAGTGTGTATAAGGTGTGTGTGCGTATACAGTGTGTATAAGGTGTAGGAGTGACCTGGGGGGTCTATGGGTCCCTTGTCAGGGATCACCACTAGAGGTTTGGTGGATGTCTTGGAGTTCATCATCATGGACATGATATTGTCCAAAGTCACCTCCTCACAGGCCTTGCTGGCCGGGATGCACTGAGGAGCATGAAACACACGTTATTAACCATTAACCATTATTAAGCAATCCTTTTTAACCATTATTAACCAATAATTATTAACCATTATTAACCATTAACGTATCGTTATCGTTTATTTTATTTAACGTTATAAATAATTCTTGATTATTAAACTATACTTTAGAAAGGATGCACTGAGAGCAGCAAACATTAGAAATATTTACAATAAGGAATTACAGGTTGACGATAATAAAAAAAATAGCAAATTATGGTTGAGTAATAGATTTAAGATCTAAAAGGTAGGGTTAAAATGCCTATCTCGCTATCTTTCTCTCTCTCTCGGATTAGGGTTAGAATTAGGAGTTAAGGGTAAAGGTGAGGGGTTAGGGGTCAGGAGCTAGGGGTTAGGGTTTAGGGCTGGCGGTTAGGGGTGAGGGGTTAGGGTTAGGGGCTAGGGTTAGATCTAAGGGTTAGGGGTAAAGTGAGGGGTTAGGGTCAGGGGCTAGGGTTAGATCTAAGGGTTAAAGGTGAAAGGTTAAAGGTCAGGTCCAGTGTACCGTGGGAAGCCCGCGGGAGCTGTGCTGGTTCTTGGTGCACAGGGACATCTCACAGTGCAGGAAGAGCAGCGACACATTGAACTGTGACTCAAAGGCGAAGCTGAACCTCTGCCTGTCCTCCATGGATGGGTAGAAGCGCACCGAGTCGTCGGTGGGACACAGGTTCTCCACCAGCCGGTACTGAGACGGCTCCTTGGGGTTTGAGTTCGGAGAGACGAAGCAGGACCGGACCATGAAGCCCAGCTCTGGGTCCATTCTGGACGCCAAGACCTGACGAGACGACACAATCAAATCAAACTTTATTTATAGAGCAAAACAGCAATACTAAGCAAGTGTTCACAAGGGAAACTTTTATGTGAGATAAATGCAGGTGTGACCTACAACCGATTGATCAGATGATCATTGATCAATAAATATATCTGTTTATCTTCTGAAGAAAGAGGAAGAAGCAGACAGACAGACAGGTCTAAGGTATGTCTCCTGGAGCTCTCTCGCATCTGACCCAGGTCAGTTGTCAGACCAGTGTGAGGCGACCGCGGGGGGAGGGGGGGTTAGAGGTACGAGACCCTGGTGTCCGACACAGAGCTCTTTATACCCTGCTGGCTAACCTGCTGGCTAACCTGCTGGGTAACACTTGATGACCCTGCAGAGTCCAGCACTGAGATCAAAGCATGGACTGATGTCACACACACACACACACACACACAAAGTTTCCAACGTTAAAATAGATAGAAGATACAAAATAGTATTTTCTTCAATATTTTAACTACACGAAAGTAGCTCATTAAAGGATCAAAACATTTATCATTATTATTATTATTACTAATAACGCTAGCGGTGCTAATCGACTATCCAACCTTCTCTATAACACGTCTATCTGGTCCCCGCTGTCTGGAGACAACATGGAGGAACATCTGTAGGTTAAACACACCCGGCCTACAAACTCCTGCTGAACACACACACACACACCTCCCTTCAGAAGATCCAGCCTACCTCCACGAAGACCTGCTGACCGTCCAAGACGGTGTGGAAGCGCTGTGGGTCGGGGCTGCGGAACAGGACAGTGTGATAGATGTCCATGATGAAGACCAGGACCTCCTCCTCCTCCCTGCCTCCGGGACCCGGGACGATCCTGGGCACTGGGTCCGAGGTCTCCCCCACCCCGTAGGTGCAGTTGAACTGCAGGCCAGGAGAGACGAAGAAAACATGTGACGTCTGTGGTGACTTTTGTAACTGACAGCACAACTTGGAAGTGTGTTTAAGAGCACATATTGTAATGTCATCAGAGGTCACCCGGGCAGGCTGGGGGGGGCAGTGCAATATAACTGAAGTGGCAAAAAGAGAAGGTTAAAAACAAAAGGAAAGCAGTAGCAGGTTACTCAGGTAATGGCTGCCATCCAAATCAAAGTCCAACTTAAACATCCAGGAAGAGAAAAAAGGTTATTTTAAAGGTGTACTTCACCGGTAAACCGTTTTTACTTGCTCCTTTTTGGAATATGATAGGTCACTCCTAGTTGCATATGCTGCACGTGGAAAACGTTCTTCTACCCCCATTGCATGCATTAGCCAATGTAAGAACATAGACGGACGAGGAAGTCAGAAACGAGGAAGTGAGAAAAAGCCTAACACTCTGACGTATGAATGTATGAATATTCATGACCTCGCCTACCTTGGCTTGAGACCGCCCTCAGGAAAACAGTACACGACAAATCACCATGACGTCACAACAACAATATACGTTCTTCCGAGTGGCAAAAGACGAAGCGTTCTCCGATGGCAGAACTAGTAAACCCCTCCATATCATGGAGGGGCAGAGCGATCGAGAAAACAGTACATGGCTTGAATGAATGATTTTCTTCTTGCGGGGCGCTACGTGACGTCTCATTAATTCATACGGGTATGGGAAGTCCCTAAAACCTGATTCTGTACCGTCGCGACGATCGACCACTGTCTGTAAGTAAAACAATACACTTTTCCACCTAAGGTTTCTGTTACAAAATGGCATGTTCATATTCTCCACGTTCAAACACATGAGGCTGTATCTCCGAAGACATGTTGTGCATCAGTTTGTAGCACGGTAAAGTTGACAGAACTGAGCCAGGTGAAGTGTTGATAACGCACTAGAGGGATCACTCGCCTCTGATTGGCTAACATCACTGTGACGGACAGTGCTGTTAGCCAATCAGAGGCAAGTCATTTAAATGTCATGAAGATTCATCAGTAAGAGTCGAAAACCTCTCGTTCTTCCCCGCCCACCACCTCCTCCAAACTAGAACAGCCTAAAACAGGCGCACCAGAGCATTTTTTTCACCAAAACCGGCTCACAGGGCATTCATTAATACTAGAGACCACTGCAAAATTAACGAAAAAACAATGAAATGAGACCTTTAAACTCCAAGAAGTCCTCATGTCAGTTTTCCCAGCTCCTCCCATCCTCGTACTCTCTGTCCCTCTGCTTTCTTTGTTCAGCCTTCCCCAAACGTTTTTCAAAGGTGGCTTAACCACCGAAACTACACCTGTCTGAGCAGTGAGGCATCCTGGGAGAGGCAGTGTGTGCCACGGCGGCCATTTTGTGATGTGGCAGCCGAACCTCTATGGGAATGTAACACAGCTCTACGACGTGTCCCCTTGTGATGCCACAACATCTACTGTAACTCCGCTCTACCACGAATAAATACAATAAATATATAAGTATAAATAAATAAAATGATTAACCCTGTGTTCTGATTCCTATAGCTACTCTGGACTCTGTTCAGGTCGGGCAGCGCTTTGACTTTTTAGTAGCAGCAGGCCATTTTGATTGTATGGTTTGATTATACTCAGCCTCTCTTGTATAGGTCTCAAGTATGCTAAATGACCAAGTGTAGTAAATGACAAGTAAATGACCACAACAGGAAACCGTCACCCTCCAGGTGAGACATGGACAGGAGAGATGAACGTCAACACAAACACAATCTACGGGATGCTGAGGTTTCATTTCTACTAGCGTCACTGTCTGTACATTCTGCTGTGATGCCTGGATGTTCTCACACCCTCACCCTCCATCTCAACCCTGCGAGACAGGTCAGAGCGGGGTCAGAGGTCAGGGGTCAAGGGAGATGGAGAGCAGGCAGAGGACAGAAGGAAATGGATGCAGTCAACAGATGGAAAGAAGAGAGGAGAGCAGCAAAGAGAACAGGAGGGACCTGAGATGCATCAACATTAAGGGGATAGTAGGTCAGGTTAGAGAAACAAGAGGAACAAAGCAGAGGTTGCCAAAGAGGGAGAAGTGTTTACTAGCGTTGAGAGACACCATCCATCTGGTGACTGACTGTAGAGCTGCACACACAACCACAGCGTCTGAACGCTGCTTCAACGACACAACCTTCTCAATAGTACCCTACATAGTACCCTAAATCTAACCCTGTGCTACATTCATAACACATTTTATTTTCTACCTGAACTTACCTTTGCTACTTTGCTAGCTTTGTTTGTATGTATTATCACTACTGTGTGTCATAATATGCAGATGACTGAATGTTATACTACCAATGTGATCATGAAACACGTAACGTACACAGTGACTGAATGTTATATTTGAGTACAACCCAGAGAAGATAGCGGGGGGGTCTGGGGGTTGTACCATGATGGAGGGCGGGGGGTCTGTGGGTTGTACTATGATGGAGGGTGGGGGGGTCTCTGGGGGTTGTACCATGATGGAGGGTGGAAGGTCTGTGGGTTGTACCATGATGGAGGGCGGGGGGTCTGTGGGCTCCAGGAAGGACTGCTGGGGCCGGCCACTCCCGTCCTTCACCTCCGCGGTGCTGATCAGGATCTGTGGTGGGGATTAGATGGGGAGGAGACGCACATGGGTGTTACAGTTTTTCTCAATTGCTAAAACACTAAAACCCATTGGTTGAATAAAGTTCGCAGTTGCCTGAACTCATTTAGCTAATTGTGCAGTCTGTTGTCAATACCTTAAACCATTTCTCATGGTAAAACACAATTTGCAGATCTCACTTCGACTTTTCAGCAGAACTCTAAACACATTCTCATTCTCAAAACACATTCTGCACTCTAATGCACATGTCATCCATACTGGTAAACACAAGTGGCAACAATCAAATACAAATAGAGAACACAAGTCATTGATTAAACACAACCATTCAAAATTGATTTCACTTGTTTCAAATCATGTGACACAACCAATATAAGCCAGTTCAGAGAGCAAACAGGTTGTTGAAGATTGGACGGAGAAAGTCTAAGAATGGATGGAAGAAATAATGTGAGAGGACGAGGACGAGGACAAGTGCGTATGCGAGGTGGATGAGGAGGAAGAGGAGGAGGGCAAGAAAGAGGAAGAGGAGGACAAAGAGGAAGAGGAAGACAAAGAGTGGAAATATCTGATGAAATTCGAGCAACAGTCATTGACCATGTTCTTGTCCATGGACTGACAATGAGGGAAGCAGAACTTAGAGTGCAACCCAATTGTGCTTTCCATTTGTTTACAGTACTGACTGCTCAATATATTTTGACTGGTTGCAGGTTCATATCAACAAAGAACAAGAATTACAGTATCACAAAAACAAAGGACAAGTTTGTGAGATGCAGGGTACAGTACTGTAAAAATAGGGGGAGAGGAGAATGAACCAAAAAAAAAAATTTCGGATCAATTTGGAGCTACTATGATAGAACATGTTTTCATTCATCAACTCCGATACACTCTCCCATTTAAATTTTTTTTATTTTGTTTTTGTCTGGCGTAAAGCGTCTTTGAGTACTTAGAAAAGTGCTATAAAAAAACTATTTTATCAAAAGACAATGACGGAAATATATGAAATTTGTTTTGAGATGAAAAATGTACTTCTCCCTGAGAACTATGTTTTGAACAACGTGTTTTGTATTTTTTGGTGTATTGTTTACTGACTGCTTGATAGTGTATATCATTTTGATCGCTTTGTTTATGGTTTGAGAGCAGTGTTTGGTTTTGAGCACAGGTAAATCTGTTTTGAGGCGAAAGTTTCATTTTGCACGAGGAGTCAGAGGTTTTGTAAATAGTGCTTGAAGCTGAGGTTTTGTGTTTAATGTTTTCAGAAAATGGAGCAAGGTTCCGAAATTGTGTTTTAGCAATTGAGAAAAACTGTAACATGCAAAAAACAAGTGAAAGAAAACAAAATAATAACAACACAACAAAAATAATATACTAAATATATCCCGCCAAAAATATTGTTTTGGATATTAAATATATTTCTATTGATGTGTTCATATATCATAAATATCTATACACTATCAATATGTTTTGAAGTACTTAAATTAAGTACGTTAAAAATGTATGAAACTTTGGGTTTTCTCTCATCACATATTTTATGGTCTGAATTCCAAAGAATGTTCTCCTTTGTCTGTATTGCTGTGGGTAGTTTTGAGATCTCTCTTTTGACAGATTTAATCTCATCTTAAGTCAACTAACATCAGAGTAAAGTTATGAGACTTCATGAAACATTGGATTGTTTCCTAAATGAGTGGTAATGAATTGAAGCGATTTGAGATATTTAGAGGAGTGTCTTCTGACAAGCCTTTAAGGAGTATTATGGTATTACATGATACATGATATATGATATATGATACATGATATGTATGCCTGTTACACATCAGCCCAAAACTCAACTGTAAATGTAAATAACACATTGGGAATGTCAACTGTTTGGATTCATAGAAAATAGTAGATAAAATATTGTCAAGTATTTTCCTCATTAGTCGACAAAGTAGACACGCTGGATCTATCTGACGATTGAGACTCGAGAATCTCACAAAGTGGGGTTTGAAGTTTTAGCTTAAGAGTTAATGAGCATGACAGGGATTAAGTCTTGTTAAAACAATGTCCTTATAAGGTTATGTGCCACTGGGGACCTCTGCTAATTCAAATGAATGACCCGATTACAAAACTAGAAGAAACTGTCTTAGTTCTGCAAGGACCTAGAAAATGATAATAGATTTCCTTTGAGGTCTCAGGTTATCTCTGCAAGCTAAAGCTAACACAAAGCTGCAGTTGGCTCCTCGCCCAGAGTTTACTATCTGTTTTGGACAAAAACTTGTTTTCTCAAAGTTCCTCCAATATGTTATGTCCAAATGGTCTGAGGGAAGAGATTCGTCTTTGATTACGAGACAAAAAAATGCAGCTAACCCAGGGTGATAAGGGTTACTAGAGCTGATAAATACACAAGAAGAACCACCATAAAACAGCTGTGTAAAAGGTTTCCCAATCCTAAACTAATACATTGATGTGGCCAGTTGGGTTTCATCCAGTGAATGTGTGGTAAACTTTACAATGTATTTGATACACTATACCAATAGTTCCCAACCACTTTTGGACCATGACCCAATGTTTAGGTCTGAAAATCTTTGCAACCCCAACTTCTTGCATTTTTGCTTCCCCACACATTGTTTTAACCCCGTCATCACCTACCAGTAATATCCATGTTGCAGTGAACGTATGCACATTGCAACACGAAAGTAGTTTGCTTGTGACAACAAATCATTTGTATGTTTGGTCTGTTTGTACACACAGAACCTTTAAAACTTTACAAATTATCTTTGCAAAGCAAAATGCACAGTCAAACATCTACAGGTTATGAGTCAGCAACCGAGACCCCATACGTAGATCAGGTGAGCCCAAGTGGGATCACGACCAGCAGCTTGAGAAACACTGCAGCACACACTGTTTAAACACACTCGACTTCCTTTCTTACTGAGTTGATGTAGAGGACGGAAGAGCTGGGCAGCATGGGGTACACGGTGGTCTCGCAGCCTGAGAGCGGTGTCTCTAGCGTGTAGTGGGTGGCGTTCACTGTCGCTTTGCATTCTGGGTCCTGGAGCGTGAGGTTGGCGTTGGCAAAGCCGCTGGCCTGGGAACAGAGAACCAATCACATCAAAGCTCAAACACAGATGATGAAAACTCACCAGGCTTTACGATCTCGTTACTCAGATATAAATAAATGACTGCTCAATGTTGTGTTGTTTCTCGGGCTATGTTCCCAGGCATAAACAAACCCTGGTCGGTGGTCCCGACCCAAACCCCAAACCCTGCTGAGTAGAATCCCGGGTTCTGTCCCCACTGTGATGTGGTACCACACCCCTCTCGCTGCGTTCCTCCACCCAACGCTGGGAACCACTTCTAGACCACTTCAACGACGCCACCGCGGTTTAACGAGCAGATTAGCATTTAAAATCCTGAGAACTATTAACTATTTACTCCACATACGTTAATGTAAAGAGCCAGGCCTTTTTGTCAGCATTTCTCTTCTGTCAGGTCACTGATATCCATCCTGCGTTAAACCTTCATGTAACATTTCCACTGCAACCATGGTTTTACTTCATCAATTCACCGCTTTCTTCTCTAAACCATTCATCCGTGGAGAATTGAGGTGTTATGTTCGGGGCGGAGAGGACGTGACAAGCACCTCTACCATTCTTATAGGTTCAAAGACTTTGAAGATTAGTATATACTGTACATACTGTCTAGACTACTAGATAGTACTGCAGGTTTCCTGTCTGGGATTTAGTCATCTTATCTCATCTTAATAAATTCTCCTAATCCTAAAACTTTAAGATCTGAATTGTGATTATTTTCTCCCGGATAAAGCATTAGGTTATTAAAAATAAAAATGGTTCCAGTATTTTCTGAACATTGTGTTTATGTGTGTTTATGCGCGGGCCCACCTGCAGGCTCTCCTTATCCACACTGACTACCATCCTGGTCTCCTCACAGTGGACCTCCAGCCCAGCACTCAGGGCCCCCTGCTGCTCTTGGGGCTGCCCGTCCTCCCAGGCCGTGTGGAATGGCGGGGGCAGGAAGGGCACCCCCGGCCCGGCCCCTGCGTTGGGGAAGGGGAGGACGGAGCGTCGGTCCGCCGCCCCCATGTCATGGAAGACGGCGAGTTCTGTCGGGAACATGCTGTCCACGGGGTCCAAGATGCCTGGAAGGACAGAGATCACACCGTTAGCTGATTGCTATTTTGTAAAGGGAAAGCTGAGCTACGTTCTGATTCCGATTAGTTTACACTTTGTTTATGTTGAGCTTAGGTTTTGCTGACTAACGTTTTGTTTGCATTTTCCTTACGTATGCTCTATGTTTAAGTTACACTCTGCTGTACACCGGCAGTATTTATTTACGATCATAGAATAAGAACAGTCTCCTGTTCTCCTCCCAGTCTTACCGAGCTCCCTGAGTCGGAGGGTGAAGAGGTTAGCGACGGCAGTGCCGGTGAAGCTAACGGGGCGGTAGCCACGTTGCTCCGCCCACTTGATGAGGGCCTGAGAGCCAGAGGGGAGGAGCTGCCTGGGAAGCTTGCTGACCTGCATCTGCCTCTCAGTGGTGGAGCTCAGGGCGACAGTGTCAGAGCTCTGGGAGGGTAGAGGGAGGCAGACAGGAGAAGCCTCAACACTATTTATAGATACATATATATATATACACTCATATATCACAGCAAGTTAAATGAATGCGAAGCCATCAGTAAAGGGAAAGTCCTGGTTAGAATAGGGCTAAGGCTAAGGCTAAGACTAACGCTAAGGCTAGGTCTAGGGCTAGGTCTAGGGCTAGGTCTCGGTAAAGGGTGAAGGCTAGGTCTAGGGTGAACGCTAGGGCTAGGGCTAAGGCTAGGGCTAGGGCGAAGGCTTGGGCTAAGACTAGTTCTATGGCTAAAGCTTGGTTTAGAGGTAGGGCTAGTTCGAGGCTAAGGCTATGGTTATGACTATGCTATGGCTACGGCTAGAGCAAAGGATAAGCTAATGGCTAGAGCGAGGGATCAGTGCCAGGATTAGGGCCAACTAAAGTGTAAATATTGGAAGGTGAACTCCAATTGTGGGAGACACTTCCTCAACACCCCCCCCTACACACACACACACACACACTCCCCTTCCTGGTCACATGACATCCGCTGGCGCTGGGTTTTCCACAGATCGTCTCCAACCTTTCCTCCCCTCTCCTCCCTCCTCCCCTCTCCAACATCCAGCCAGCACACCTCCTCCTCCCCTGGTCCTCCTCCACCGTGGCCAGCGAGCAGAGTGAGGTGTCACTTTTTATCTGTCCGTCTGTCTGTATGTGCTGTAGTAGTTTATATGACTCCAGTATCTGGGCCAATTCACACTGCTCAGCACTCACTGTGAAATCTCCCTTGTTATGGTGTTTTATGGTGTATTTGGACCTAATTTTTGACTCCATTCCACATTGGCCTCTGTTCCCCTCGGGCCTTACCAGGACTTCCAGTTTGCCGATGATGTCGCGGCTCTTGATGACCCAGTTGACAGACTTGGAACACTTGAGGACCAGGACCACATCACGCTGCAGCAGAGCCTGGCCCTCGATGGGCTGCAGCTCCACGATCACGTCCACCTGGAACGCACTGGCGGGAGAGACATAGAGAGAGAGAGAGAGAGAGAGAGAGAGAGAGAGAGAGAGAGAGAGAGAGAGAGAGAGAGAGAGAAAGAAAGAAAGAAAGAGAAAGAGAGTTAGACAGATACAGAGATAGCACGGGGGAAAAGTCTCTGGAAGGTCTTGTTAGTATTAGTCTACCTTGCCTGTCTGGCCAACTGACTAAATCCCTGGATCCGTTCCCAGGGGAAAAGAATGAGGACCATGTGCATGGCAGACTGCATAGAGAGATGCTGAGGTCCATCATGGCCGCCCCTGCCCTGGATCAGCCAGCTCTGTTGCGTACACACACACAGTAATCTCTCCTTTGGGGGGGGGGGGGGGGCTGCTGGAGACACCAAGTCAAAGACGCCGTTCCCACAGGAGAGATGTATGAACCCCCCGCTAGGCGGGAGAGGGGGGGAGAACAGCAGGGAGGTGGACATCCTCCCTCTGGAACTAAAACGTGTGGGTCCTGGTTTAAATGAGACAATGTTTGACTTGACTTAGCCAAGAGGGCAGGGTATTCAACCAGGAAGGGAGCGACTAAACAGACACAGCTGACATCGTTGCGTGCACCCAAACCATCTCTAACCTAATACTAGGGGTGTCCCCGACTAAGAATTGACATAGTCGAATCTGATTCGTCAAGTCTTGCCTATAGTCGACTGATCGTCGAATCATGTTTTTTTCTTTTTTTTTGCTCATTGATCCATATTCTCATTTGTGACATTGGCTTCCATTTTTTCCACACCAGACTAAAGAGCTGAAACTCTCAATTAAACAATTTCGATTACAATTTCGAGGCCATTCGGCGGCCGTGTGTTTTGGACTTCAAGTCCGCTGAACGGCGCGCGTTAAAACAGCCGCCCCTATTATTTTCTATGTGCACCCCCACACCGGCGCCGGCGTGCTGCCCCGCTACACTTCACGCCACTGTCCTATTTCACAGCGTCGCCGCGCGTCAAGTGCCGCCGAAAAGGCGCTTTTTTCTTTTCTTTTGTTTTTCTTCTGCTCCGAGAGACGACTATATTCCTGTTGACGCGCCGCAGCGTGACACTTCCTATGTGTGCTAGGGGCGGCACTTGTGTCATAGACGCGCCGCAGCGCTGCGGCGGCAGTGTGTTTTGCACTTGATATTTATACAACAATAGGCTATATATCATGATTTATTGGGAGAAAGAAACTATATGTAAAATCAGACATTCAGCGCCGCCTATAGCCCGAATGGAATGATCCTGTGTTTTGCCGACGATTCGACTATGAGATTGGCAGTCGAATCAGGCTCCTTCGATCGAATCGTCAAATAGTCGACTATTCGGGGTCACCCCTACCTAATACCAAAACTAACATCTCTAACCTAATACCTAAACTAACCATCTCTAACCTAATACCTAAACTAACCATCTCTAACCTAACACCTAAACTAACCATCTCTAACCTAATACCTAAACTAACCATCTCTAACCAAATGCCTAAACTAACCATCTCTAACCTAATACCTAAACTAACCATCTCTAACCTAATACCTAAACTAACACCTCTAACCTAATACCTAAACTAACCATCTCTAACCTAATACCTAAACTAACCATCTCTAACCTAATACCAAAACTAACATCTCTAACCTAATACCTAAACTAACCATCTCTAACCTAATACCTAAACTAATCATCTCTAACCTAATACCTAAACTAACCATCTCTAACCTAATACCTAAACTAACCATCTCTAACCTAATACCTAAACTAACCATTTCTAACCTAATACCTAAACTAACCATCTCTAATCTAACTCCTAACCATCTCTAAACTAAGTTAGAGGTTACGTTTAGGTGTTAGGTTAGAGGTGGTTAAGTTTAAGTGTTAGGTGGTTAAGTTTAAATATAAGGTTAGAGGTGGTTAAGGTGAGTGTTTGCAATGCATTGTGGGAATTGCCACCAGATAAAGTCTTACTTTCTGCATCCTGCCAGCTATCTCTTGACTACTAGTCTAAGTTGAACCACATGTATCATATGCATCTAAAGTATCAGTCTAATATGTACCATATGTTTGTATTATACCATATGTATAGTACAGTATAGCGCTAGAATACCAACATGTCATGCTATAATAAAACTTCATCACTCTTCTTTATATCCTGAGCTAGAATAGAATAGAATAGAAAAGAACAGAACAGAATATAATATAATGTATCGTCCAACCAAAGTTTGAAAATATTGGATTACATATATTGGGATGAACATGACATAATCCTTTACTTGAATGTATGTGAGAGGTGTTTGCAGTTAAAGTGATATGATGGCCTGCTAGAGTCTGGACCTGTGGCCCTACCTGCTAGAGTCTGGACTGGTAGTCTACCTGCTAGAGTCTGGACCTGTACACTATCTGCTAGAGTCTGGACCTGTAGTCTACCTGCTAGAGTCTGGACTTGTACCCTACCTGCTAGAGTCTTGACCTGTACCCTACCTGCTAGAGTCTGGACCTGTGGCCCTACCTGCGGAGATGGGGGCCTGTAGTCTACCTACTAGAGTTGGGGGCCTGTAGTGTACCTGCTGGAGTTGGGTGCCTGCAGCTCAATGAGTCTGGACCAGTACCCAACCTGCTAGAGTCTGGACCTGTACCCTACCTGCTAGAGTCTGGACCTGTACCCTACCTGCTAGAGTCTGGACCTGTGCCCTACCTGCTGGAGTTGGGTGCCTGCAGCTCGATGAGTCTGGACCAGTACCCAACCTGATAGAGTCTGGACCTATACCCTACCTGCTAGAGTCTGGACCTGTACCCTACCTGCTAGAGTCTGGACCTGTGCCCTACCTGCTGGAGTTGGGTGCCTGCAGCTCGATGATGTGGACCGCGGGGCCATGGTCAGGGCCGGAGAGGATGCATCCCCTGGATGGCTGGGGCTGGACGTAGGCCCCCAGGTAGTTCAGAGACAGGAACTTGTTGTCGATCCTGCAGCTCTCAGGGAACACACGGTCTGGAACACACAGGAGATACAACACAGTTTACTATTTAGTTACTCAGCAGACGCTTTCATCCAAAGGGAAATAAGACCTCCAGTCGTCTTGTGAGCTGGGTCTTGGACATACGCGTTTCAGAGAATATAAGCTCAGGGCCTGGCACCTTCCAGAAGGTTCCTGACAATACTCCTATTCCCAGAGAGTAGTTAGGGCATTTGACTCCCAGCTGAAAGGTTCTGGGTTTAAACCCCAATCTCCGCAGCTTATCCCTAATGACCTATCGCTGTATTCACTGTAAGTCGTTTTGTCTAAAAGCGTTCGCTAAAAGACTAAATACTACAACAGTAGATTGCAGTTGGCTGGTATAGGACCAGCTGGAGCTGCTGTGTAGGAGGAACTTCTGGCTACAGAAAGCGGGAGTCTGCAGCTCGCTGCCCAGAGGTAAACACGACACCATGGGCGCTCGCCAAAAACCACCGAGCCGACTGCTGCGTTCACCATGGCAACAGGAGAACACAGAACACACGACGCATTCAGCGGCGGCGCTACGGGTTCGGAGGGCCACGCTCCACTACAGAGGAGGAGCCTCAGACCTCCTCCTCTGTAGTGGAGCGCTGTGCTGGGTGGAGATCATAACCCATGGGTTCTCTGGGTTTTTATTAAGGTTAGTAGCTGTGGTCAACTACTTCTCCTCAGAGAGACTTAGCTACAGCTCTCTTCTCTACCACTGGTTGCCCCCACTGTCTCCCCCTTTCTCTCCCCCATCTCTCTGTTCTTCACCTCCTGTCTCCTCCTGTGTCTCTCCTCTTTCTCCTCCCATCTCTACTCCTGTCTGTGTCTGCTCCTGCCTCCTGCTCCTCTATTCTCCCCCTCCCATATCTCCCCCTCTCTATCCAAGTCTGCTCCTGCCTCCCCTTCTGTCTCTTCCGCTCTCCCTCCTATCTCCCCCTGTCTCTCTCCTTCTCTCTCTCATCCAGTCGCCCCCTCTCTCTCCTTCTCCCTGTTTCTCTGTCATCTGGAGGTGTAGTTGGGGAGGCAGGAGGGACGCAGGAGGGAGAGCTAGCTGACCGACCAGCCGTTTGATTTGCAGTTGCAGTTATCGAGGAAAAGATCAGGTTTGCAGCAGCTGTAGCATGTCCCAGATGATAAATCAGACCCGTGCTAAATCCTAGCGTGGTCGTTTTAGCATGTGTTTATCGAGGAGTTTTTCGAGGAGTACGCACATCTACACATGCTAGTTCACTCCTGTCTCTAATGATTTGATACCAGTAGCCAAATAACCTCTCGTGATAATGAATAGTATTTACATCCTATATCAAATATATGATGATGTGTATGATTACTGATTTACTCATAATATAATCACACATTTATGGCATTTTTTATTAGTTAGGAAAACTTGAAACTGTATTTGATGAAATGTTCATCTTTAAAGCTCAAGCCCCAGAAGATTATCATTCTATCTTAAGCAAGTATAAGAGTAGATGACACTTACAGTTGGGCATACACATCAAATACAAACAGAAAGAAGACAGAAAGCGCGATCACAGCTTTCCTCACAGTAGAATATAAAGCCTGCAGGCGGATTGACCCTTAGTTTTAATATGGAGGAAATATCTGTTTGAAGCCAAGGCGGACATCTTGAGCAGCACATGTCTGTCTCTAGACAGAGGACTGATGGAGGGAACCAGATGTCCAGGAGGAGGGAGGGGAGTGAAGGGAGTGTGGAGGAAGAGGAGGAAGAAGAGGATTTGGGAAGTCATGATCCCCACAAGAAGCCACGCTCCAGGGATCCACACAGTGTAGTGGAAAAATGAATCCTAATTATATCACAATTATATAACCTCCTTCACCTTATTACTAGTTCATTAAATACGCTGTATGCATTCTCATTGCATGAATGAATTGTATTTCAGTACGCACCTTCTCCCACGTTGATGTAGATGTCGCGGGTCATCCGGAGCTCCAGGAAGGAGGTGAGGCCCCGGTACTTCTTCAGCCCCCAGGCCAGGAGGTGCTCGTTGCCGTGGGGGAGCGTCTCCTGGATGACCTGGCAGCCCAGGGAGAAGTTTTTCGTCTGGAAGCGCACCTCCGAGCCCGGAGACACCTGCAGGAGAGAGGGAAAAACATCCAGGGTTAGAGACAAACATAGAGAGAGAGGGGGACTTTGGGAGCTGGCTACATGTAGCAGACGCTTTTATCCAAAGCAGTGTAAAAGTGAGGCTGAGAACAATTAAAGCATACAATCACATTGGAGTCCCTACAGAAAAAGTGACTTACAACCTAGTTTAAAACAGCCAGTGCACAGAGTGCAGAGTAGACATTGGCATCAAAAATATAAGGTTAGTACATTTGCCCTTTGACTCCTGTGAAAGATAGCGGTTTGTGGTCTCAGAACACCAAGTGTGAGGTCATCTAATAATATTGATGACATCATCAGGTGAACTTGAAGTCCTCCCTCTGCTGTACATCAGAGTGTTCCTGTCATTGGTGTTCACTTAGTTTCCCGCTAATCGCTATCTGCGATCATGTTGGTGGACTTCACAGTCGGACACTTTTTCCTAACCTGTGGGTCGGGAACCCACTTTGGGTCGCCTGACATACATGCATGCATCCACGAAGGTTGAAAAGGTGTGTCAGTGTTAGGAACTGCTGCAGTAGAAAATGTAAACACTATACACACAACACAAAGTTCTTCAACCTTTGATAAAACGTTTAGAGCTCCTCACACACTGAACCGAGAGCCTCTTCTTCTTATGGTTCAGGAGTGGAAACCCGAGATAAGAAGGTTGCAGGTTTCAGGAGGAGAAGGGAAAACAGTCGTGTCCTAATGAAGCCCTCTCTCTAAACACGGCTCACCCCTCTGTTATCCCACCACTCCACCAGAGACACGGCGTGTGTTTTCACACATGGTGTCCGTACAGCGCAGGGCGGCTGGTGCTGTTTACACAGCCCAGGTTGTCTCTGTGCGTCACCACCAAATCTGGAGGCCATTTTCCAACATGGCTGCCATCTCCATAAAGAAGTCCACAGTGGATTCGGAGGAGTCACACACACAGGATGGAAAAATAAAGATAAGTAGATGGAAACACGCACACAGCACACACACACACACCTCTTCACTAAGAGTATACACATGCAACAAAAAGAACACCACACACAAATAATCCAGATGAATGTAGTTAAGGATTCGACACCACTGGTAACCAGCCAATCAACTTTGAGTATCTCCAGAGCCAGTGTTGTGCCAGGGACAACAACTTGGACTAATTAAATCTCTCCATTTTCCAACTGGAGCCACGCTACGCTGCGGCAGCCGAGTCATCGATTACTGACACAGCGCTGCAGGTACCGCCGTCATCTGGGAGAAACAGCTGCAAGACATCGCACTTTTCAATTTTTTTACTGTAATTTAAACTAATTTTTTGTTCTTGTTGTTGTGTTGTTTCCATTCTTGCACATTTTGTATTTCTGCACACAAGCCCTAGATAGATACATTTTCATTTGATTAAAATTGCACAATATCTGGCATATACTATCAATACTGTATGGACAGTGTGTACTCTTGTTGATTTTGGTAAATAGTATTATGCCAAGTAAATATTGCATTGTCAAGATGATTTTATTATGTTATTATTGCATTACTCTCCTGTAATCAAACAAAGATGGGGAGTACATATTTTGACAGCAGCATTAAAGCTTGACAATGAAATGAATGGCTTGAGAAATGAGAGAGTAATGAAATAAAACAACAGATTCATCCTGACCAGTTTTTGGCCTCATCGCCCGAACCTCGTAACACGCTCCTCCACCCAAAACAACCCAGGGAGGGAGGAGGGAGGGAGGAAGGATTGAGGATGGAGGAGAGAGGAGGGAGGGAGGAGTGAGGATGTAGGGAGGAGGAAGGCAGGAGGAGGGAGGGAGGAGTGAGGATGTAGGGAGAAGGAAGGCGAGAGGAGGGAGGAAGAATGGAGGATGTAGGGAGGACGAAGGAGAGAGGAGGGAGGAAGGAGTGAGGATGTAGGGAGGAGGAAAGAGGGAGGAGGAAGGAAGGAGTGAGGAGGAAGGAGAGAGGAGTGAGGAAGAATGGAGGATGTAGGGAGGAGGAAGGAGAGATGAGTGAGGAAGAATGGAGGATGTGGGAGAGAGGAGGGAGGATGGAGTGAGGATGGAGGGAGGAGGAGGAGGAGGAGGAGGAGGAGGAGGAGGAGGAGGAGGAGGAGGAGGAGGAGGAGGAGTTAGGGAGTGAGGCTTGCAGGATAATGAAGTGATGGGTTGTGTTTTAGAGAGCGGGCCAAGTGGAGGAGACCACCCCTTTGGCTCCTCGTGGTGCCCTGAGCCTGAGTTTCGTCTCAGAGCGATAAACACTCACATGTGCTGGAAGCCAGTGGGTCCAGAAACCCAGTGGGTCCGAGCACGCGGTCTAGACGCACTACCTCATCGTGTTTCCACCACGGTTTTACTCGTATTCCCGAGGTGTCCTACACACTTTAACGTTAATACTTCAAGTCGCACCTCCAGCTGGAACTCCCCCTCCTCCAGATACGCGTGAGGAGGTTTCATAACGTCAACCTCACAACAGAAGAACACTTTGCACATCTATTTAATGAAACAAGTGCGTAGGAGAGGGACGAGTAGATCAAAAGTTGCAAATAATACATTTATTTGCGATGTTTCGGTGCTAGACCTTCATCAGGCCATGAAGGTCTAGTCTCTGGTCTAGTCTGGTCTCTGGTCTAGTCTCCATCTAGTCTCTGATCCTGAAGAGATGTCCCCTCCTCCTCCCTTCTCTGTTTTTGTTCAGATGTCTATTTAATATTTTGTTCAGATCTAGTTTTTATATTTTGTTCAGATGTCGTTTTTATATTTTGTTCAGATGTAGTTTTTATATTTTGTTCAGCTGTAGTTTCTCAAAGCCAGCATGCTTGGAGGAGAACCATGTGTCTAGTCTCTGGACGTGATATTCCTGGCACCCTCGCCTGGGGCAGTAAGCCCAGAGGCCAGCTACGACTACGTTATTTTTAGAGATGTTTACTATCGTGATAGAGACAAGTAGTGAGGACAGGAGGGAGATTGTGTGTTTCAGTAAGGGAACACGCCAAACCCATGTCAAAACCACAGCCAGATTGCGCCGAAACTCGATCATGCCGAAAAAAACTCATAAATGCCAAAATCATGATTACAAAACGGCTTTATCACAACTAAATCATACCTGAATCATGGCTCAAACACCTAATGTCACACCAAAATCAAACATAAATAATAATACCTAAATCACGACTAAAGACTGAGAAACAGTCTGGTGCTGTTCCAGTGCCAAGCTGTTTATCAGTATAGGGTGCTGTTCCAGGCTGTTTATCAGTATATGGTGCTGCTCCAGGCTGTTTATCAGTATAGGGTGCTGTTACAGGCTGTTTATCAGTATATGGTGCTGCTCCAGGCTGTTTATCAGTATAGGGTGCTGTTACAGGCTGTTTATCAGTATAGGGTGCTGTTACAGGCTGTTTATCAGTATATGGTGCTGCTCCAGGCTGTTTATCAGTATAGGGTGCTGTTACAGGCTGTTTATCAGTATAGGGTGCTGTTACAGGCTGTTTGTCAGTATATGGTGCTGTTACAGGCTGTTTATCAGTATAGGGTGCTGTTCCAGGCTGTTTATCAGTATATGGTGCTGCTCCAGGCTGTTTGTCAGTATAGGGTGCTGTTCCAGGCTGTTTATCAGTATATGGTGCTGTTCCAGGCTGTTTGTCAGTATAGGGTGCTGTTACAGGCTGTTTATCAGTATATGGTGCTGCTCCAGGCTGTTTATCAGTATAGGGTGCTGTTCCAGGCTGTTTGTCAGTATATGGTGCTGTTACAGGCTGTTTATCAGTATAGGGTGCTGTTACAGGCTGTTTATCAGTATAGGGTGCTGTTACATGCTGTTTATCAGTATATGGTGCTGCTCCAGGCTGTTTATCAGTATAGGGTGCTGTTACAGGCTGTTTATCAGTATAGGGTGCTGTTACATGCTGTTTATCAGTATATGGTGCTGCTCCAGGCTGTTTATCAGTATAGGGTGCTGTTACAGGCTGTTTATCAGTATATGGTGCTGCTCCAGGCTGTTTATCAGTATAGGGTGCTGTTACAGGCTGTTTATCAGTATAGGGTGCTGTTCCAGGCTGTTTGTCAGTATATGGTGCTGTTCCAGGCTGTTTGTTAGTATATGGTGCTGTTACAGGCTGTTTATCAGTATATGGTGCTGCTCCAGGCTGTTTATCAGTATAGGGTGCTGTTACAGGCTGTTTATCAGTATAGGGTGCTGTTACAGGCTGTTTAAGTATATGGTGTTGTTCCAGGCTGTTTATCAGTCTAATTGCAGGAGTCAGGCTGTAATTAGTTGAGGAATTAGAGGGGCAAGCCTAGCAGCTAAATGAGCTCCAGGCCTCGGCTGGAAACCTCAGGAATTCAGATGTTATCGTCAGGGACTCAATACTTAACCCCCTCCCCTCTCTCACTCTATCGCTGTTACCCTCCCCTCTCTCTTACCTCCCCTGTCCCTCCCTCTCTCTCTCTCTCTCTCTCTCTCTCTCTCTCTCTCTCTCTCTCTCTCTCTCTCCCTTCCTCCCTCCCTCCCTCCCTCTCTCCCTCTCTCTCTCCCTCTCTCTCTCTCTCTCTCTCTCTCTCTCTCTCTCTCTCTCTCTCTCTCTCTCTCACCTACCCTCTAGCTATCTCTCTCTTTCTTTCTCTACCTCTTATCCCTATACCATCTCCCCTCCTCTCTCCCTCTCCCGCTCTCCCTAGCCCACCCCCTCCCTCCTCTCTCTCTCTCTTTATTTCTGTATGTCTGTCTGTCTATGGTTTGCTCTCAGCATGTCCTCCTGACAGGGGTTTTATGAATGTGTGTGATGTTGTCACTCTTCACCCACCCCTCTCTCTCTCTCTCTCTCCTCACCCATCACAATATCCACATGAATACACACCCATTAGAAAACATAAGCTGTCAATAAAGGCTTTTACTTTGAAGACTTCTTTTTTGAAGTGCAATTCACAAAAGCTGTGAAATCTTTTTTTGATTTGACTCTTGTGTTGCACAACAGCCCCAAACGCATAATGAATGAAAACACATCGCCAGTAAGACATCCCTCGCCAACGTCAGTCAACACATAGCATGTCGTTGTGATGCTGTGTTTTATAGCACCAACAAACCAGAAATAAATCCTTGTTATGTGAACGCATACCTGTTGTGCTTGTGACTAACATGACATTATTATATTCCATGGACCAAGCAGGTGTCAGTCGTAGAGATGGGGAGATAATGTTCTGGTTTTAGATATCAGAACTTCCAAGCAGTCATGCTCCGAAGTGGACAGCTGGTCTGAGCGGGGGGGAGAAGGTTCTGATCCAGACTCACAGACCTCTGAGCTCTTGTTCAACGGATGTTTTCTATCTTCCTCAGAGGATCCTGAGTTGGACGAGGACATGGAGTCCGGCCGCCAACAGACAGACGAGGAAGAAGAGATTCAAATAGCTGAAATACTTATACACTCACAGCCGTGTGAGAATGTTCACAACTATTTTACCATGGTGATGGTTACCATGGCAACAACTCAAGCTAATATGAGACATCACTCCAAGATGTTCTGTCTTGTGTTCTAAAATAAAACACTGATGTCCCAAGACAGCCATGTGGCTAAAGATTTATTAAAATAAAATATGTAATATGTTAGAATTATGTTTTAGTCCTAAAACATGAAGTCCCAAGATGTGAAATACAATAAAGCCTTTTGAATAAAAACAGCGAACAGCGAAACCATGGCTATATCACGTCTAAATCCTGACAAACACACGCCTAAAACACACCTGAATCACAATGAAACCCCTCTAAAACATCACTCTAGGATACTCTAGCTTGTTTTGTAACATAAGACGCCAACGTCCCAAGAAGCACATTGTGCAGCCACCAAGAAGTGAACTATAACAGAGCGATCCCTGGCCTGGTTGAACTGTGAGCAGCACATTGTGCAGCCAGCTCCCTGGTTCCTATCAGTTATCAGTTAGCCGTGATCCTCTTCAGCCCACAGAGCGACGCCCAGAGCTGGGAAAACCCCGCTGCCAGTCCCCACAAGGACATGTTGCGGGGGAGGGGCATAATATTAATAACAATAATATGATAGATAATACTATTATGGACTGGTCATAGCAGTGTGATGAAGGCCTCTGTGGTTCATTTGGTCCACTCTCTCTATACACAATGAGATAGCCTGGCTGGAGTGTGTGTGTGTATTCAAGATTTAAGAACCTTTCAATGCATTAATGTATACATTTGTGTGTGTGTGTTTATATGTGTGTGTGTGTGTGTGTGTGTGTGTGTGTGCACGCGCACGTGTGCATATTCATGATTCAAGAACTTGAATCGTTAATGTATACATTTGTGTGTGTGTGTGTGTGTGTGTAGATAAAACAATAGCATGTGTCCCAGAGCCAGCAGGGCTCTGCTGCTGAAAACCAGCGAAGTCACAGATGGTTTCAATTACCAATCAGAAAGAAGCGGTTTCAACTGTAATTCGTAATTCATGTCCATTTTATTATGCTGTAATATATATATATATATATATATATATATATATATATATATATATATATATATTAGGGCTGTCAATCGATTAAAATATTTAGTCATGATTACAGTTTTTCTCAATTGCTAAAACACAATTTCTGAAACCTTGCTCCATTTTCTGAAAACATTAAACACAAAACCTCAGCTTCAAGCACTATTTACAAAACCTCTGACTCCTCGTGCAAAATGAAACTTTCGCCTCAAAACAGATTTACCTGTGCTCAAAACCAAACACTGCTCTCAAACCATAAACAAAGCGATCAAAATGATATACACTATCAAGCAGTCAGTAAACAATACACCAAAAAATACAAAACACGTTGTTCAAAACATAGTTCTCAGGGAGAAGTACATTTTTCATCTCAAAACAAATTTCATATATTTCCGTCATTGTCTTTTGATAATAAAATAGTTTTTTAATAGCGCTTTTGTAAGTACTCAAAGACGCTTTACACCAGACAAAAACAAAATAAAAAAAATTAAAATGGGTAGGGAGAGTGTATCGGAGTTGATGAATGAAAACATGTTCTATCATAGTAGCTCCAAATTGATCAGAAATTATACTCTGCTTTGCAATTGTTTTGGTTCATTCTCCTTGTACCCCTATTTTTACAGTACTGTACCCTGCATCTCACAAACTTGTCCTTTGTTTTTGTGATACTGTAATTCTTGTTCTTTGTTGATATGAACCTAGCCTAGTCCTAACTAGACCTTGGTACTCATTACATTCATACTCATGGTCTAGCAATGCTGTAGAGACAAACGATTTCTCACTTGAAGGCGGGTGCTGTTGAAGTTTAAAACCTATTGGCTCTGCCCAGTGCCACTCTGGATCTGCCTTAACCAATCGCTAACGTTTGGTCGTGACGTATTTCATGCGCCAGAAACCACGTTGCGCGCAGTATACAAACGGCAGATGCAGTGAGCATTAGCATTAGCCTCCGCCCGCCTCCGTACTTACGCTCAATAACTGAAATTCACGCACGACCTCTACGTCACTGTTCTCAGGCCGCGCCTCCTGTTCGCTGATTGGACCGCAGATTTTGGGGAAAAGAAATCGTTCTAACATAGTAGCATCGCCAGACCTTAGTACTGAAGTGAAATGAAATTTGAGCGGAAGTACGTAGGTGGGCGGAGCCAGGCTAATATGAACCTGCAACCAGTCAAAATCTATTCTTCCATCCATTCTTAGACTTTCTCCATCCAATCTTCAACAACCTGTTTGCTCTCTGAACTGGCTTATATTGGTTGTGTCACATGATTTGAAACAAGTGAAATCAATTTTGATTGGTTGGGTTTAATCAATGACATGTCTTCTCTATTTGTATTTGATTGTTGCCACTTGTGTTTACCAGTATGGATGACATGTGCATTAGAGTGCAGAATGTGTTTTGAGAATGAGAATGTGTTTAGAGTTCTGCTGAAAAGTCTAAGTGAGATCTGCAAATTGTGTTTTACCATGAGAAATGGTTTAAGGTATTGACAACAGACTGCACAATTAGCTAAATGAGTTCAGGCAACTGCGAACTTTGTTCAGCCAATGGGTTTTAGTGTTTTAGCAATTGAGAAAAACTGTAATGTCGGAAAAAAGGTTGGACACACTACATTGTGTTTTTGTTCTTAATTGACTTCCAACACAAAATATACATACATTTGCATAAAGCAAGCATATTTTGACCACTCCATATTGATTTTGAACAGATAAAAAAATGTGCATTTAATTAGCAATTAATTGCGATTAACTATGGACAATCATGTGATTACTGTAATGCAGGTCGTGGCCTTTTTAGACAGGCGTGATTTGCACCCACTAGACATTAATTTTGAATAAGAGACGAGCGGCGTGGAGGAGCAGTACCTTGTTGTCGGATTGCTAGTTGACAACAAGGTACTGCTCCTCTCTGCTGCTCGTCGCTGCGCTGCAGGCAGGTAAAAATCTGCACTGGAATTATGGGAGGAAGTTGGGATCAAATTTGGTAATATGATTAATTTGCATTAAAAAAACACAACGTTAACGTTGACAGCCCTAATATATATATACAGTGGCGCCAACTTCAGGTCAACATTGGGGGGTCATAAATATTTCGTTCAAATGTGTTCCACCAAAAAACAGGCTATAACACTTCTCCAAAGTCCTGCTTTCAGAATGCTTTTCAGCTATGTTTAGCTCCTGCTAAATTAACTCGAACTACGTAAGTGAGTGGACAAAACATCAAAATTCGCGAGGTTGACCTGCCAAATGTGAGGTGCTGGCAACTGAGAGAGAAGATCAGTACAAGGAGAGAGGTGCCGCACACTCCGAGTTGGGAACAATGTCGGCAGTTTATTAAGGCGATAATGTTTCGGCCGTCTGGCCTTCCTCAGATCGCGCATCTATGCATCCGCATAGATCACGCATCTATGCGATCTGAGGAAGGATATATCTATAATCTATAATAAAGATAAAGAATATAAATAAATAATAAAGAATAATATAATAAAGAGTCTATCTATATCTATAATCTATCTTTAGAAGCGATCTAAGCCGGCTCCTCAGCGCGCCGTCATGTTGAAACTGGGTGAAGTCACATGATTCCATGTTGCGTTGTGATTGGTTCTCGGAACGTAGAGGCTTTTGCTGACAAAGGGAAGTGGCGTTCAGAGGTTTATGCCTACAAATCGAGATTTCAGACCAGAAAAAGAGTGGTATTTTGCGGGTTTTGACGCGAAATGATTTGATTAACATATACTACGTGCGGAGAGCAGTCACTCAATATATTTATCTCATTTTTGACGGAGGTGGCGTTTAGAGGCTTTTGCATCTGAACTCTTCATATATATATATATGTTGTTATATTGTGTTTGAATATAAAACATTTTGTATTGCTGATACTGTGTTCAATTTCAAATGCACTTGTACAAAGCAACTATTTTTTACTCAATGCTGTGACAAAGGAACCTAAATGTACCATGTTGATTCACTTGAAACACTCCATATACATAACATAACATATGTGGAAAAACACTTCACTTATAAAAACACTGAAGGAAAAAATGCCACAAGTTGGCAAACAAATAAAGAGCAGCAGACGCCAGCAGCTGAACTTAGTCTGAATGTCAGAAGTGATCAGGAACACAGAAACCTGCGAAGAAAACACACACAGTGCATTCCACAGACACACGTCTGCACTAGAGTGAGTCACAACCACACCTCTCTCGCCCCTCACTCACCTCCCTCTCTCAACTCGCTCTCGCAAATCTCTCTTTCTCTCTCTCTCTTTCCTTTCTCCTGTCTCTTAACCCTCTCTCCCCTCGCTCTTTCCCCCCCTCTCTCCGCCATATCTATCTCCCCTCTCTCCCACTTCTCTCCCCCCCTCCCCTCTCTCTCCCCTGTCATGCGTCCTCATGTTGCTTAACGCCCGTGGGTGACTGACACAAAGCACCACCTCCTCCTCCTCCTCCACCACCACCACTACCTCCTTCATCCACCTCCTCCTCCCCTACCACCTCCTCCTCCACCTGTACCTCCTCCAAGTCCACTACCACCTCCTCCTTCACCATCTCCTCCTCCACCACCTCCTTCTCCTCCACAACCGCCTCCTTGCTCCTGAAGCCCGTACAAGCAGCCCAAGTGTGGGGGTCACAGAGCCAATTGGCCCCCGGAGGGTCAGGGATAGATCCAGGGAGCAGTTTAGGCCCCTGGGAAACATCCCCTCCCAGGCAGAGGCAGGGAGTGGGTGGCCTGTGCTAGGGGTGGAGGTGGGGAGGAGGGGGTTTCTTTCCTGAAGTGTGAACTAAAACTAAAACGTCACTCGTTTTTATTTGTTTGAATTATTGCTCTGTCAGTTTTTTTTAGGTTTTTTTAGCCCCGGGAAATGCAGCTGCATGCTGATCACATGACTCAAGACTCAAGTCAGTTGGAAGTGAAACATGTAAAATCTCCCTGAGTGACGGTTTGGAGCACACCCTGACGAAGCAGTAGGGTGGGAGAATCGGAGAAAACTCTTTGTGTGTTTTTCTAAACTTTTTCTAAACTACGTTGATAACAAAAAATAGATTGAGTAAACTGCTCTAGTTTCTCAGAGCAGTGGGGGGTTTCTCAGAGGAAAATGTCCGCCCTGTTAAAAACAAAACAACGAGGGGGAGGAACAATGAAAACCATCCGACAATGACATCATCATTTGTTTAACGTTCCATAACGCACATCTAGAACACAATACCATATAGACGAGAACACAACACCATCTAGAATAGAACAAAACACCATCTAGACTAGAAAACAACACCATCTAGATTAGAACACAGCAACTAGACTAGAACACAACACCATCTAGAATTGAACACATCTAAAATATAACACAACATCTAGACTAGAACACAACACCATCTAGACTAGAACACAACACCATCTAGAATAGAACACAACACCATCTAGACTAGAACACAACACCATCTAGACAAGAACACAACACAATCTAGACTAGAACAAAACACCATCTAGACTAGAACACACCACCATCTAGACTAGAACAAAACAACATCTAGACTAGAACACAACATCTAGACTAGAACAGAACACCATCTAGACTAGAACTCAACACCATCTAGACTAGAACACAACAGCCTATAGACTAGAACAAAACACCATCTAGACTAGACCACACCATCTAGACTAGAACACAACACCATCTAGACTAAAACACAACACCATCTAGACTAGAACACAAAACCATGTAGACTAGAACACAACACCATCTAGACTACAAGACAGCACCATCTAGACTAGAACACAACACCATCTAGACTAGAACACACCATATAGACTAGAACACACCATCTAGACTAGAACACAACACCATCTAGACTAGAACACACCATCTAGACTAGAACACAACACCATCTAGACTCGAACACACCATCTAGACTAGAACACACCATCTAGACTAGAACCGAACATCATCTAGACTAGAACACAACACCATCTAGACTAGAACACAACACCATCTAGACTAGAACAAAACACCATCTAGACTAGAACAAAACATTATCTAGAATAACAGACAACACAATCTAGACTAGGACAAACCATCTCGACTAGAACACAACACCATCTAGACGAGAACACAACACCATCTAGACTAGAACACAACACCATATAGACTAGAACACAACACCATCTAGACTAGAACACAACACCATATAGACTAGAACACAACACCATCTAGACTAGAACACAACACAACCTAGATTAGAACACACCATCTAGACTAGAACACACCATCTAGACTAGAACACACCATCTAGACTAGAACACAACAGCCTCTAGACTAGAACACAACACCATCTAGACTAGAACACACCAGCCTCTAGACTAGAACACAACACCATCTAGACTAGAACACACCATCTAGACTAGAACACAACATCATCTAGACTAGAAGACAACACCATCTAGACTAGAACACACCATCTAGACTAGAACACAACACAATCTAGACTAGAAAACAACATAATCTAGACTAGAACACACCACCATCTAGACTAGAACATAACACCATCTAGACTAGAACACACCACCATCTAGACTAGAACAAAACAACATCTAGACTAGAACACAACATCTAGACTAGAACAGAACACCATCTAGACTAGAACACAACACAATCTAGACTAGAACTCAACACCATCTAGACTAGAACACAACAGCCTATAGACTAGAACAAAACACCATCTAGACTAGACCACACCATCTAGACTAGAACACAACACCATCTAGACTAAAACACAACACCATCTAGACTAGAACACAAAACCATGTAGACTAGAACACAACACCATCTAGACTACAAGACAGCACCATCTAGACTAGAACACAACACCATCTAGACTAGAACACACCATATAGACTAGACTAGAACACAACACCATCTAGACTAGAACACACCATCTAGACTAGAACACAACACCATCTAGACTCGAACACACCATCTAGACTAGAACACACCATCTAGACTAGAACCGAACATCATCTAGACTAGAACACAACACCATCTAGACTAGAACACAACACCATCTAGACTAGAACACACCATCTCGACTAGAACACAACACCATCTAGACGAGAACACAACACAATCTAGACTAGAAAACAACACCATATAGACTAGAACACATACACCATCTAGACTACAAGACAGCACCATCTAGACTAGAACACAACACCATCTAGACTAGAACACACCATTTCGACTAGAACACAACACCATCTAGATGAGAACACAACACAATCTAGACTAGAACACAACACCATATAGACTAGAACACAACACCATCTAGACTAGAACACAAAACCATGTAGACTAGAACACAACACCATCTAGACTCGAACACACCATCTGTACTAGAACACAACACCATCTAGACTAGAACACACCATCTAGACTAGAACAGAACATCATCTAGACTAGAACACAACACCAACTAGACTAGAAAACAACACAATCTAGACTAGAACACACCATCTAGACTACAACACAACATCATCTAGACTAGAACACACCATCTAGACTAGAACACAACACCATCTAGGCTAGAACACATCATCTAGACTAAAACACATCATCTAAACTAGAACACAACACCATCTAGGCTAGAACACATCATCTACACTAGAACACAACACCATGTAGACTAGAACACAACACAAGCTAGACTAGAACACACCATCTAGACTAGAACACACCATCTAGACTAGAACACACCATCTAAGACTAGACCACACCACCATCTAGACTAGAACACAACACCATCTAGACTAGAACACAACAGCCTCTAGACTAGAACACAACACCATCTAGAGTACAAGACAGCACCATCTAGACTAGAACACAAAACCATATACACTAGAAGACACCATCTAGACTAGAACACAACACCATCTAGACTAGAACACAACACCATCTAGACTAGAACACACCATCTAGACTAGAACACAACACCATCTAGACTAGAACACACCATCTAGACTAGAACACACCACCATCTAGACTAGAACACAACACCATCTAGACTAGAACACAACACCATCTAGACTAGAACACAACACCATCTAGACTAGAACACACCACCATCTAAAGTACAAGACAGCACCATCTAGACTAGAACACACCATCTAGACTAGAACACAACACCATCTAGACTCGAACACACCATATAGACTAGAACAAACCATCTAGACTAGAACACACCATCTAGACTAGAACACAACATCATCTAGACTAGAAAACAACACCATCTAGACTAGAACACAACATCTAGAGTAGAACACAACAGCATCTAGACTAGAACACAACACAATCTAGACTAGAACACAACACCATCTAGACTAGAACACAACAGCCTGTAGACTAGAACACAACACCATCTAGACTAGAACACACCATCTAGACTAGAACACAACACCATCTAGACTCGAACACACCCTCTTGACTAGAACACAACACCATCTAGACTAGAACACACCATCTAGACTAGAACACAACACCATCTAGACTCGAACACACCCTCTTGACTAGAACACAACACCATCTAGACTAGAACACACCATCTAGACTAGAACACAACACCATCTAGACTCGAACACACCCTCTTGACTAGAACACAACATCCTCTAGACTAGAACACAACACAATCTAGACTAGAACACACCATCTAGACTAGAACACACCATCTAGACTAGATCACAACACCATCTAGACTAGAACACACCACCATCTAGATTAGAACACAACACCATCTAGACTAGAGGACAACACCATCTAGACTAGAACACACCATCTAGACTAGAGGACAACACCATCTAGACTAGAACACAACACCATCTAGACTAGAACACAACACCATCTAGACTAGAACACACCATCTAAACTAGAACACAACACCATCTAGGCTAGAACACACCATCTAGACTAGAACACAACACAATCTAGACTAGAACACACCATCTAGACTAGAACACACCATCTAAACTAGAACACAACACCATCTAGGCTAGAACACACCATCTAGACTAGAACACAACACAATCTAGACTAGAACACACCATCTAGACTAGAACACACCACCATCTACACTAGAACACAACACCATCTAGACTAGAACACAACATCTAGACTAGAACACAACACCATCTAGACTAGAACACAACACAATCTAGACTAGAACACACCATCTAGACTAGAACACAACACCATCTAGACTCGAACACACCCTCTTGACTAGAACACAAGACCATCTAGACTAGAACACACCATCTAGACTAGAACACAACACCATCTAGACTAGAACACACCATCTAGACTAGAACACACCATCTAGACTAGATCACAACACCATCTAGACTAGAACACACCACCATCTAGACTAGAACACAACACCATCTAGACTAGAGGACAACACCATCTAGACTAGAACACACCATCTAGACTAGAGGACAACACCATCTAGACTAGAACACAACACCATCTAGACTAGAACACAACACCATCTAGACTAGAAGACAACATCATCTAGACTAGAACACAAAGCCATCTAGACTAGAAGACAACATCATCTAGACTAGAACACAAAACCATCTAGACTAGAACACAACACCATCTAGACTAGAACACAACACCATGTAGACTAGAACACAACACCATCTAGACTAGAACACAGCATCATCTAGACTAGAACACACCATCTAAACTAGAACACAACACCATCTAGGCTAGAACACAACATCATATAGACTAGAACACACCATCTAGACTAGAACACATCATCTAGACTAGACCACAACATCATCTAGACTAGAACACACCATCTAGACTAGAACACAACATCATCTAGACTAGAAAACACCATCTAGGCTAGAACACATCATCTAGACTAGAACACACCATCTAAACTAGAACACAACACCATCTAGACTAGAACACACCATCTAGACTAGAACACATCATCTAGACTAGAACACAACATCATCTAGACTAGAAAACACCATCTAGGCTAGAACACACCATCTAGACTAGAACACACCATCTAGACTAGAACACAACACCATCTAGACTAGAACACACCATCTAGACTAGAACACACCATCTGGACTAGAACACAACACCATCTAGACTAGAAGACAACATCATCTAGACTAGAACACAACACAATCTAGACTAGAACACACCATCTAGACTAGAACACACCATCTAGACTAGAACACAACACCATCTAGACTCGAACACACCATCTAGACTAGAACACACCACCATCTAGACTAGAACACACCATCTAGACTAGAACACACCACCATCTAGACTAGAACACAGCACCATCTAGACTAGAGGACAACACCATCTAGACTAGAACACACCATCTAGACTAGAACACACCATCTAAACTAGAACACAACACCATCTAGGCTAGAACACAACATCATCTAGACTAGAACACACCATCTAGACTAGAACACATATCATCTAGACTAGACCACAACATCTAGACTAGAACACAACACCATCTAGACTAGAACACACCATCTAGACTAGAACACAACACCATCTATACTAGAAGACAACATCATCTAGACTAGAACACAACACAATCTAGACCAGAACACACCATCTAGACTAGAACACACCATCTAGACTAGAGGACAACACCATCTAGACTAGAACACAACACCATCTAGACTAGAGGACAACACCATCTAGACTAGAGGACAACACCATGTAGACTAGAACACACCATGTAGACTAGAACCAACACCATCTAGACTAGAACACAACACCATCTAGGCTAGAACACAACATCATATAGACTAGAACACACCATCTAGACTAGAACACATCATCTAGACTAGACCACAACATCATCTAGACTAGAACACACCATCTAGACTAGAACACGCCATCATCTAGACTAGAAAACACCATCTAGGCTAGAACACATCATCTAGACTAGAACACACCATCATATAGACTAGAACACACCATCTAGACTAGAACACATCATCTGGACTAGACCACAACATCATCTAGACTAGAACACACCATCTAGACTAGAACACAACATCATCTAGACTAGAAAACACCATATAGGCTAGAACACATCATCTAGACTAGAACACACCATCATATAGACTAGAACACACCATCTAGACTAGAACACATCATCTGGACTAGACCACAACATCATCTAGACTAGAACACACCATCTAGACTAGAACACAACATCATCTAGACTAGAAAACACCATATAGGCTAGAACACATCATCTAGACTAGAACACACCATCTAAACTAGAACACAGCACCATCTAGGCTAGAACACAACACAATATAGGCTAGAACACACCATCTAGACTAGAACACAACACCATCTAGACTAGAACACACCATCTAGACTAGAACACAACACCATCTAGACTAGAAGACAACATCATCTACACTAGAACACAACACAATCTAGACTAGAACACACCATCTAGACTAGAACACACCATCTAGACTAGAACACAACACCATCTAGACTCGAACACACCATCTAGACTAGAACACACCACCATCTAGACTAGAACACAGCACCATCTAGACTAGAACACACCATCTAGACTAGAACACACCACCATCTAGACTAGAACACAGCACCATCTAGACTAGAGGACAACACCATCTAGACTAGAACGCACCATCTAGACTAGAACACACCATCTAAACTAGAACACAACACCATCTAGGCTAGAACACAACATCATCTAGACTAGAACACACCATCTAAACTAGAACACAGCACCATCTAGGCTAGAACACAACACAATCTAGGCTAGAACACACCATCTAGACTAGAACACACCATCTAGACTAGAACACAACACCATCTAGACTAGAACACACCATCTAGACTAGAACACAACACCATCTAGACTAGAAGACAACATCATCTAGACTAGAACACAACACAATCTAGACTAGAACACACCATCTAGACTAGAACACAACACCATCTAGACTCGAACACACCATCTAGACTAGAACACACCACCATCTAGACTAGAACACAGCACCATCTAGACTAGAACACACCATCTAGACTAGAACACACCACCATCTAGACTAGAACACAGCACCATCTAGACTAGAGGACAACACCATCTAGACTAGAACGCACCATCTAGACTAGAACACACCATCTAAACTAGAACACAACACCATCTAGGCTAGAACACAACATCATCTAGACTAGAACACACCATCTAGACTAGAACACATCATCTAGACTAGAACACAACATCTAGACTAGAACACAACACCATCTAGACTAGAACACACCATCTAGACTAGAACACAACACCATCTAGACTAGAACACAACACCATCTAGACTAGAACACAACACCATCTAGACTAGAACACACCATCTAGACTAGAGGACAACACCATCTAGACTAGAACACAACACCATCTAGACTAGAACACAACACCATCTAGACTAGAGGACAACACCATCTAGACTAGAGGACAACACCATGTAGACTAGAACACACCATCTAGACTAGAGGACAACACCATCTAGACTAGAACACAACACCATCTAGACTAGAACACAACACCATCTAGACTAGAAGACAACATCATCTAGACCAGAACACAAACCCATCTAGACTAGAAGACAACATCATCTAGACTAGAACACAAAACCATCTAGACCAGAACACAAACCCATCTAGACTAGAAGACAACATCATCTAGACTAGAACACAAAACCATCTAGACTAGAACACAATACCATCTAGACTAGAACACAACACCATCTAGACTAGAACACAGCATCTAAACTAGAACACAACACCATCTAGGCTAGAACACAACATCATATAGACTAGAACACACCATCTAGACTAGAACACACCATCTAGACTAGAACACAACATCATCTAGACTAGAACACACCATCTAGACTAGAACACAACATCATCTAGACTAGAACACACCGTCTAGGCTAGAACACATCATCTAGACTAGGACACACCATCTAAACTAGAACACAGCACCATCTAGGCTAGAACACAACATCATCTAGACTAGAACACACCATCTAGATTAGAACACACCATCTAAACTAGAACACAACACCATCTAGGCTAGAACACACCATCATCTAGACTAGAACACACCATCTAGACTAGAACACATCATCTAGACTAGAACACAACATCATCTAGACTAGAACACACCATCTAGACTAGAACACAACATCATCTAGACTAGAACACACCATCTAGGCTAGAACACATAATCTAGACTAGAACACACCATCTAAACTAGAACACAGCACCATCTAGGCTAGAACACAACACCATCTAGGCTAGAACACACCATCTAGACTAGAACACACCATCTAGACTAGGACACAACACCATCTAGATTAGAACACACCATCTAGACTAGAACACAACCCCATCTAGACTAGAAGACAACATCATCTAGACTAGAACACAACCCCATCTAGACTAGAAGACAACATCATCTAGACTAGAACACAACACCATCTAGACATCTGTCAATTCAAGTCAATTCAACTAATACATACGATTTGTTTTTTAAAATGGTTCACATTGTGTCTTTGTGTATATGTATAAATGTATTAGTGCATGTGTGTGCGCGCACATGTGTGTGTGTGTGTGTGTATGAGTTTACAGATATGCTTAATGTGTATCTGTGTGTAGTTTTGTGGTTGTGTGTATGTAATGTTCTGCATGTGTGTGTGTGTGTGTGTGTGTGTGTGTGTGTGTGTGTGTGTGTGTGTGTGTGCGTGTGTGTGCATGTGTGTGTGTGTGCTATGAAAGTATGCGTGGTATTAATTTCCACGCAGGATGTCTGGCATGTGGGAACCTCTTCACCACATATGGGATCCATCTGAGATGGTGTGGATGCAGATTAGCAGAATGCTCGGGTCGTCACCTTCATTCAAAACCAACGCACCCAGAGTCCAGGGCCGATAGGAGTGGATCTGTCAAAACCATGTGGTTTTACTCCCCAACGGTCCTATCCCTGCACTGGGTGCTGATGCTAAATACGCTGGCTAAACATTTCATTAAGTCTCCCAGCATGCCCTCTGGTCGACTCAACTCTCTGCAGGGGGTCGGCGCGATCTAAGCTGTACATTCACAATATCTATACCTCTGTATGTCCTCTCTCTCTCTCTCTCTCTCTCTCTTTCCTTATGTCTATATCTCTATATCTCAATGTTTGTATAGCTCTATATCTCTATATGTTGATATCTCTACATCTCTATGTTTCTGTAGCATTATATCTCTATAAGTCTATATCGTTATATCACTACATCTCTGTTTCTATAGCTCTATATCTCCATATGTCTATATCTCTACATCTCTACATCTATATATCTCTATGTTTCTGTTGACAGAGCTGATTCAGGGATCTAGGCTACAGATAAGTAAGTATACACATGTAGTCCCCATACATTTAACTATTGAAGCAGATATACAGTCTATAGTTAGTTTAAAGCTCTGTCTATGCTCTGTGTAGTGTCCATACAGTTAGACATCTCAGGGGTCTTTCAGTCGAGTTCACAGTATTCTACACTGGAAATGAGTCCAACGCAACATCACCCTCCGCTCTGGTAGAGAGAGGCAAACAACCCTCTCTCCACTCTCACCAATCTCTGTCTCCTCCCTTCTTTCTCCATCCCCCCTCTCTCTCTCTTTCTCTGTATACTGGTAGTGAAAATGTTCTCCCTACCAGCCATCCCCCCCCTGGCAGGGAGAGTTGAAGTAATACATTGACTCAGAGCCACTCAGCCCTGAGGCTAAACGTGAGCCGCCTGTTATTCCTCTCTTGTTTAGCGTTTCTTTCGACACGGAGTGAAAACGCCCCGGTTGACTCGTAAAGCTGGTGAGCGATCAGCGCGATTGTTTGGAGGTCAGAGGGAGGCGGCGGGGAAAGGGGCCCCACGGCTGTTTTACAGCCGCAGTGGAAAAGAAATAACGCGAGTTTGGGTACGTGACACTGACCCAGTGCTGTGTATGCCGCTTACCCCCATGTTGTTCTCTAGCGTGCTAAAGGCCGCAGTATACTTGCCGTTCCCAAGCTGTCGCGCGACAATGTGACGTCAAAATGACGTAGATCTCGCCGGCGCGACAGGATTTTAGCCCGGTCGCGCCGTGTCGCGCACCTCTCTTTTTTTTTTCAGCGGCGCGTGACAAAGCGGAAACAGAAACACGGACGAGTTCGAAGGCACATTTTAATGCGCCTTATTGCTAAGGCTTATTTCTTTATATGTTCTATTTTATTGTGTGGTGTGGGCCTATAGTTTTTCGCTAATAAACCGTGGTTTTACGTAAGTGCTGTCTACTGTTGTTGTGATCAAAGACGAGTGGAATTACATGGCTGAAAAACTATCTCAAAGCGGCATTAAGTTATAAAATAAAAGTATATAAGATAATCACTAAGTTATTAAGATGGATGCTTACAAACACTATTCATATGAGAACTGCTGCCATACACTGGAATGTTGATGGCTGACCAGGTGTGGCAGTGATGTAGAATAATAGCAATGTAAAGTAATAGACATAATGCTGTATAGTGAGAGACGTCCCGGTGAACTAAACCTTCACTGAATGTCTATAAAGACACAGGGGTGCCAGTATCTCTTCTTCTACTGCGTAGAAATAGCAGAGTCGGTAGCCTTTCCTCAGTTGCGACACCTCTGTTCAGGAGCAGACTGCAACTAGTGTCGCGGCCACCAGCGCGAGTATAAATAGTTACGGCACTCCCGTGACGTCACATTGTCGCGCGACAGCTTGGGGCGGGAAGATACTTCGTAGAAGGTTACCGTTGTAAGGGTCTATTAATTTAAGCCTCCCTATTAAGAAAACATCGGAGTCACACACATAGACACTCTTTCTCTCACACACACACACACACACCACACAGTGACTGAGTTAGCATTAGCATATGAGTTAGCATTTTGCTCTGCAAGGGTTTAGCTCAATGCTGGAGGCTATTGGGACCCCAGACTCACGTGGAAGGTGTGTCTGATGCCCGGGGCCAGCTTCTCCACCTGGATGTCCCAGACCAGGGGTTGGGGGGAGTTGAGGATGAAGACAAGGGGTTTCCTGTGGATGAGCAGAGACTGCAGGGGCTTCAGGTGGAGGTTCACCTGGAGAGAGGAACAGAAACATGTTCAATTCAACTCAAAGTAACTTTATTTGAATGGTTCATGGTTACGGACCTTACGGTGCATTAAGAAATGTGAGACAACACACAAGCTCATGTTAAAAGATGTCTAAAATGTCCAGTACTAGCTAGCGTCCACTGAATGTCCATCAAAACGTCAGATATAGACACTAACGTGTTGTGGTTAAGGGCAGGGTAAGGATTTGGGGGAATGCGATGTATTATGGAAACACATGCCACAGAGGTCTATCAAAGACAGTGTGTCGGGGGGGGGGGTCACATGGCAAAAGCCGACCATGTGAAACGAGACGAGACATGAGCTCACACTTCGGTTATCACAATGTCACCATAGAGCTTTGATTAGTTTCCCTGGTTCTAAACAACTATAGTAAACGGAACCATGTTTAATTCTTCTTTTCAAACAAGTGAAATATATACAAACGAAATGTCTCCCTCCATCTACACACATTGTTAATAAAAGTTACTCCAACTCTTTCCTCCATGCATCAAGCATCGTGTTAATATCGCTCTACACATCAGATCACAGATGTATTGTGCACATGCCGTTGCTTCATGCCAATGTGTTAAGATGAGGTAAAGTAGGAGTTTATTAATCCCAGACAGGAACTTCAGGTTCATCTGCATCAGGTCTTACAATAATGGCAATCATTATTTGACATTTTTGGCACTAATGTTTGTGAACGTCCCTCCTTATCTTCACCTTGGCTGGGTGGTTTTAGGGTCTTGCTATATGACCACAAACACAACACACTGCATTTGAATCTAAAAGTTGTATGACTTTGATGTGTAGTCCCAGTCCTATCTGATCGGTCCAACACTGGGCTCTTTGTTAGAGCAGAGTCTGGGTAGCCATGCCCGGGGTCTCTGAATGTAATTAAAACCCGTCAGTGTGTGACAAGCACCAGGACTTAACTCACTCTTCTGGGAGCCTGGGTTTCGCTCTGGTAGCCTGCTGGCGCTGGCTGAGTTTAGACTCTGTGGACCAGAACCTAAATGAACCGATGAGGGCGGAGGACATACGCTTTAACCCAATGCACCCCGAGCTTAGCTACGAGTTAGCCCCATAACCCAAAGCACCCCAAGCTTAGCTACGAGTTAGCCCCATAACCCAACGCACCCCAAGCTTAGCTACGAGTTAGCCCCATAACCCAACGCACCCGGTGGTAAGCTACGAGTTAGCCACATAACCCAATGCACCCCGAGCTAAGCTACGAGTTAGCCCCATAAACTAACACACCCCGAGCTGAGCTACGAGTTAGCCCCATAACCCAACGCACCCTGAACTAAGCTATGAGTTAGCCCCATAACCCAATGCACCCCGAGATAAGCTATGAGTTAGCCCCATATATCGCACCCTATATTACGTGAGCAGGTTCCTGAGGCCACTGGTAAATATTTTGATTAAGCTTGTTCATAGCCTACCTACAAAACTAAAATGACGATGTAACCTATAAATATTTGTTAAATATTATATGTTGACTGTTGCTGAATAATAAAGTAAAAGTAAAGTGAGCAAAATTAAGTACACCTCCAGCCTACGACTACAATAGGATGTAGAATGATGTTAAATGACAATAGCATAATATTGCCTCAAAGAAAACATTGTGGTGTGGTGTGGTGTGGCTGAAGCTACTTGAGCTGCACTACTGATGGGGCTGTGGGGATACATGAGGCTAACATACACCACATCGACCACAGAGCTACATTTGGAGTTAGCCGCTACCTTGTTAGCCTAGCGGAACATCACCCAAGGCTAACCATTAGCATCACAAACACTGTGCGCTGGGATGAATTGGCTAATCGCCCATCACACGGCAAAGTGGGGGTCTGTGGGTCTCTTGATGCTGGGCTCCTCCGCCGTTCCACCATATTCCCAAGCTAATCTCGTTAGCCCCTTCCTGTGAGGCCGTCAGGGCGCTAGTGAATCACTAATTGGACCCACAAGGGTTTCTGTCAGTCACATTACACGCCTGTTCGCCCACTAACTCAATCTGGCGCGTTGTGAAAACACCGCTCCGCACTCTCAACGCGCTTGATGTGAATTTAATTCCACGATTGAGACAAACTTTACTCTTAGCGAGCTAAGACCAGCTAGCAGTGATCAGGCTAGCAGCTCTGTGATAACGCAAAGAAAACTATGCACACATGCATTTATTTGGTTGTGGTCCAGGATTCAGATTAATATCCTAAATACAAGGCCTTTTGATTTTAAATGTTTTCAACATTGCTGTAACGGCTCCAATCTGATACTAATGGCAGACATCCCAAGTCTCCCGGAAGTTCCGGGAGTCTCCCGCAAATCAATAGCGTCTCCCTGATGCAAGCAAATCATGTACAATCTCCCGGAAATCCCCCCCCCCCCCCCCCCCTTCGACAATTGTGAACAATCCACCCCCCCCCCCCCCCCCCACCCCCCCCCCCGTCGAAGACAATCGCGCAACCCCCCCCCCCCCGTTGACAATCGCGCAACACCCCCCCCCCCCCCCCCCCCCCGTCGGGGGCTCCCGGAAATGACTTTTTGCAACTTGGGAACCCTGCTAATGGTCATCAGTGAGAGTTTTCTGCTTTGTGTAGGAACTGAATAAACTATTTATTAATTATTTATTAATTAATTATTAACAGCTATCCATGCTGTGTGGACCCAACCAGACTAAATACTGATAAAATAAAGAACTGAATGGGTCACTTTTCATGCTCACTTTGCGCGTGTGTAGTAAGTGCTGTTGCCAGTTGACAATCGGTCATTGTTGATTCATTTCAACCTCTAGTATTGTGATCTCTTTCTCTAGTTCTCTCTCCTTTTCTCTCCCTGTCTCTCTTTCTCTTGCTTTGTCTCTCTCTCATCTCTAGTTCTCTCTCCCTCTATCCAACTCTCCCTCTCTCTCTTTACCTCTCTTACTTATTTCCCCCCCATTCCCCTATCACACACACGTAGGTGTTATCAGGTCAGCTCCAGATGTCATGTTTGTCCCGACTCAGACACTCAGACATCTGAAGACCAGGCCTCTCTGTTCTCTTGTCTACCTCTACCTCCACGTCGCCATGGCAACACACCCTCTCCATTAGGTTCCCATAGCGGCGGGCCGGTATCATTCTTCACACCACAGAGAGAGGCGATGAAGTGAGGGAACGGAGGGGTGGGCCGATAGGCGCTGAGCGGGGCCCCGTTAGAGGCCCTTGTGAGGCCAGGGTGTGACTGATGGATGGTGGATGGATGAGGATGGATGAGGAGGTACAGGGGAGCGAGTCTCACAGTCGGTCGACTGTGTCAGGAGCCGCCTACTTGACCGGAAAAGGGATTTTGATTGACATGCAGGATGACCAATCACAGGCCGCGTTGTGTCACAGACAGTGAACATCGAAGAAAAATAGACTGAAGCAAAACAAAACTGCTTTACAAAATTTGAAGTTCTATAACACACCAAGAGTTGCAGGCTTTGCTATGTAGATGGTGACTGTTTGAGGAGGTTGTGGCGGTAAAATCATTAAGTTAGCAAACAGCACACATCCATCCAGAGACTTGTGTTTAGTGTGCTTATGAAAGATGAAACTATCACCAGTACAAACCTTGATGGCAGCCGGCTGTGGAGTACATTGTGCTGCTCTTCCTCTGGTTAGTTTACTCCCTATAAGCACATGCGCAATATCCACTCTATCTCCATTCTGTGGAACATGTTGATTCATGAGTCGCTTTGTAAGTCGCTTTGGACAAAAGTGTCTGCTAAATGCCCTAAATGTGAATGTAAATGTAATGAATTGTAGCAACTGACACCCGCTTCGAATGATGTCAATATAAACTTTAAATGTGAACGCTTTCTTATCTGTTCCAAAGAGGAAAGCAAAACAAAATAATTAATTTCATATTTGTATCTTGTTTTGTGGTTTGTTTCTTGCTTGTTTTTTTTTTTTTTTAATATATTTAGCATACGTGAGACTTTAATATCTACTGAAATATTCAGGGAGGGAACCCACACCCCCCTTGCCTTAATAGTACTATTTACTATGTAGTCATTTCGCAAAAACCTTCATCCAAAGCAGAATAAACACATGTAATTATTGAGCAGGTAGGCGTTTGGCATCTGGCTTAAGATCTGGGTTCAGGATCGAAGCCAGAACCTTCCTAACCCCTAGACTGTCCAACGTCCCCTGAGCAGGAACTGGGGCGGTAGGCCTGTGGTCAGGGTCCACGTGAGCAGAGTGGTCAAGGCTTCATCGTATGCTCCCATCAGAGAAGAGCAGGACTAGCAGACGAATGTCTACCCTACTACCTCTCTCTCAGCGGGACACGTCCTTTAGCTCCAGAGTAGTAGACATGGCAGAGGTTACATGATAGAGGAACCGCTACTGCTTCACAGACACGACAGTACTAAAGAAAGGTTGAGCTTTCACATCATATAATCACAAAAAACACATATAATCATGTGTTTGTATATGCAAGCGGAAACGTGTGCATGTGTGTGTGCAATGCATACATGTGGGCATTTGTGCTTGTAAGCATACCTATTTGAGTTTGTCTGTGCATGTGTGCGCATGTCAACCTGTGTGTGAGTGAGTGAGTGAGTGAGTGTGTGTGTGTGTGCGCGCGTGAACATGCATGTTCCTTATCTGGGTGACTGAAGCAGGGAGGGTTCATTATCAGAAGAAGAGGACCAGAGACACAGAACCAGAAATAGAGAGAACCAGACCTGCTGCTATCTGTCATCAGCGCCCCCTGCTTATCTGGAGGGTGATTGGCTCGTTAAGCGCTGATGCTAATCAGAACCCACCCACTACAACACAACAACCACCAGCACAACACCACAACACCGCCAGATAACACACCACAGATGGACAGATGGTGCACAGGCTGAGAGGAGTTATGAGAGCTTCTACAGAATATAGTGCAGAAGGATGGAGGTGGTGGTGGAGGTGGAGATGGAGGTGGTGGAGATGGTGGAGGTGGAGATGGAGGTTGTGGAGATGGTGGTGGAGATGGAGGTGGTGGAGATGGAGGTGGTGGTGGAGGACAAGATGGTGGTGGAGGTGGTGGTGGAGGAGATGGAGGTGGTGGAGATTGAGATGGTGGAGATGGAAGTGGTGGTGGAGGAGGTGGATATGGAGGAGGTGGTGCTGGAGGAGGTGGAGGTGGTGTTGGTGTCCATTGGTCCATTTTTTAAACCTGGAGAAGATAATTCCTTCAAAGCCACTTGCAATGAATACAGATCATGAAGCAACACACACACGCCAGGCAACTCACTCAGGACAAGACCAAACCCAGAACCTCTCGGCTGGGAGTCCAACACTGTTTTTGGGTCTGTGTGGGTGACCTGGATTCCAGCCACTTCCACGGGTATCTCAGCCTGCAGCTGATAAAGCATCTGTTGTGCTCCAGTGGCCGGAGCCAATGCTTGATGTTTACCTTCGGTAAGGAGATAAGATGGTTCTTCGGAGATACTGCCAGCCTCTTTGTTTATTCCTACAATATCGAAACATCTGGTGGCCTGACGGTAACAGAGCCCCTCAATCACCAAACAACAACTTACTTCCTGTTTTGTGTTTTTTAACTTCGCTTATTGTGTCCCCAGAGAGAAACACAGACGAGGTCAGCGCCACAGGAACCTTCTGGAAGAATATTTTCCTTACAACGCTGTGGAGCGTGTGGTTGATAGCTGGTGTGCAGCCTCACCCAGCCCCTGAGTCTAATCAGTTAGACTTGGGCCAGGTGAGGCTGTAAACCAGCTATCAACCACACACACTCCACCGACGCTGTTACTCCGTCCACACAAACGCCACCGTAGCTTGTTTTCCTAGTGACACAAAAGCCTTTCTGACACAATCAGACAGACAATGCGAGCACATGGGTACACTGCCTGAAAACTGAAACACAAACAGAGACAGACTAATGTTAAAAAACAAATGTCATTGTAGTTTTAGTGGTTTTAGTATGTGGAACACAGCACACCTGCTTTGACAAAGATCAAACCAAACACACACACACACAAACACTCACACGCACAAAAGTTGTTTTGCCAAACAATGCCTGCTTGAGTCGGAGGCGACTCAAGCAGGTCTCAGCTAGTCTGTTACTCAGCTCAGTGTGATGTCATATCCTGCTGAGTTTCTCCACTCATGTACCAACTAAGCCAGATACCTGTTCATAAGAGTCAAATAGAAAGTTGAATTGTCTGCAAATATAATCAACCACACAAAATACCAAAGGCTATTAGCACATTAGCCTGGTGCTAACCACCCACACACATACATACAGCCGCCAGATGGAAAACAATAGCAGCTTTGTAATGCAAGTTCCAGGCTACTGCCATTTGGCTTACAGGCCAACGATGAGCTATGGGTGTCAGTTGGCGGTTGTCAGTTAGTGGGTGTCAGTGGGAGAGAGAGAGAAGAGGCTGGTATTTTTTCATTTAACTGTGATCATCATAGTTGATGATATTGTAACACAGTATGGTAGAAAAGAGGCCTGCAATGCCAATTTAATAATTTAATATTTAATAATATTTTTAGTCCAGGCCTGCTGACAGCTTATTGAACGAGGAGGCATAAAAAATGAACCTCGAGTCCAGTAACGGTCCCCCCGAAGCAAAAGTAAAACAAGACGAAAAAAATACAGATTTTTGTGTAAGATCAGTGATTATACTCAACTACTCAGACCCTTTAGTTCACTATATTCTCAACATCAAGCTGCTTTTGAATGAGACTGGATGAGTTGATTTGAGTTCATTGTCAAGGACAGATTTCCTCAGTTGAGGTTAAGTACCCGAACCGGTTGCTAGGATACAGAAACCCTTCTGACCCGAAAGATTCTGCAGCTTTGAGTTAAACCAGCCAATCATGGAATAGCACTGAATATAGTCACACAAGTAGTAAACATTAGGATTTACAATCTCTTTACTACAATTGTTTGATAATACTGGTTATTTTAAAGTAACTACTTTTCAAACAAGATATATATAAATATAATGACAACAACTAATCAACAACTCATCGATTAAATATGGGAAAAAACCTGCTCAGAAATGTATACACCGACTGTATTAAAACTCTGAAAATAAAGCATCTACTAAATAGCATATTATATATATACTGTATATATATATATATATATATATATATATATATATATATATATCTGGGACATATTGTCCTTATGGTAAGACGATACTAAGAAATGCAACATGAAGAGAGTATAAATGATTAGCATCGCCCTGTTGAATGTGTTTGCTTTTGAAGATTGATTTGGGGTAAGGTTTCCTCTGCAAGGTGTTAGCCTCTCTCTCTGCCGCTAAACGGCTCAGCGCCCGGCGGTGGACATTGGCTCGCAGCCCAATGAGAGAGTGTGAGCTCAGCTGGTCTGGAACAGTAACAGTTAAAGAACTCTACACATATACACACACACACAGAGGAAACTATTCATTTCTCTCTCTGGGTCTCCTTCAGCAGACAGGTGGAGCAGCGCTCACACACTGCAGCTGTAGGACCGCCATGTGTGTGTGTGTGTGTGTGTGTGCGTTTGTGTGTGAATGCCTCCATGCATGTGCACCAGGTCTCTGCAGTCTTGATGAAAACACGAGACAGACAACACTCAGTGAGACCCCTCATTAGAGGGGCGATGAGTTTACAAAAAGGTACTTAAATTGTTGTGTTTTTAAAACAGTGACAAGGTCCTAAAGACAAAAGGTCATGGAACAGAAAAGCTTAATTTTGAATTACTCTCCTCTCCCATCTCCTCCTCCTCCTCCTCCTCCTCCTCCTCCTCCTCCTCCTCCTCTTCTTCCCACTCCCTTCGCGGCCTTCACTGCGTGTGATCGGCTGAAGGACGAGCACACACAGAATTGTTCCACAGATGGAACACCATCAAGGACCGAGGTGGGCAGAGATCTCACACACACACACACACACACACACACACACACAGCTGGGAGACATGCCCACCCTCCTCCTCACTGAGGACCTTGGAGAGAGTACGGCCAGGTGGACTGACGCACACTCTCAGGTCCTCTTACACTGCCTTCACACACACACACACACACACACACACACACACACACACACACACACACACACACACACACACACACACTCTAGCTAGCGACTTCAGATTAAAGTGAGGTTGACAGAAGCTATCTCCTGGATCTCAGCACTGTGACTCTGATCTGTCTGTCCTGAAGTAACTAGCTGGCCTTTCTGTGTGGACCTAACAGGAAGACACAATCCTGTCTGTGTGGACCTGACAGGAAGACACGGTCCTGTCTGTGTGGACCTGACAGGAATACACAGACCTTTCTGTGTGGACCTGACAGGAAGACGACCTGCCAGGAAGAGAGGGTCCTGTCTGTGTGGACCTGACAGGAAGACACGGCCCTGTCTGTGTGGACTTGACAGGAACACAGGGTCCTGTCTGTGTGGACCTGACAGGAAGACAGGGTCCTGTCTGTGTGGACCTGACAGGAAGACAGTGTCCTGTCTGTGTGGACCTGACAGGAAGACAGGGTCCTGTCTGTGTAGACCTGACAGGAAGACACAGTCCTGTCTGTGTGGACCTGACAGGAAGACGAACTGACAGGAAGACATGGTCCTGTCTGTGGACCTGACAGGAAGAGAGGGTCCTGTCTGTGTGGACCTGACAGGAAGACAGGGTCCTATCTGTGTGGACCTGACAGGAAGACAGGTTCCTGTCTGTGTAGATCTGACAGGAAGACACGGTCCTGTCTGTGTGGACCTGACAGGAAGACACGGTCCTGTCTGTGTGGACCTGACAGGAAGACACAGACCTTTCTGTGTGGACCTGACAGGAAGATGACCTGACAGGAAGATAGGGTCCTGTCTGTGTGGACCTGACAGGAAGAGAGGGTCCTGTCTGTATGGACCTGACAGGAAGACAGGGTCTTGTCTGTGTGGACCTGACAGGAAGAGAGGGTCTTGTGTGTAGGGACCTGACAGGAAGACAGGGTCCTGTCTGTGTAGACCTGACAGGAAGACACAGACATTTCTGTGTGGACCTGATAGGAAGACGACCTGACAGGAAGACAGGGTCCTATCTGTGTGGACCTGACAGGAACACATGGTCCTGTCTGTGTGGACCTGACAGGAAGACACGGTCGTGTCTGTGTGGACCTGACAGGAAGACAGGGTCCTATCTGCGTGGACCTGACAGGAACACATGGTCCTGTCTGTATGGACCTGACAGGAAGACAGGGTCCTGTCTGTGTCAACCAGACAGGAAGACACGATCCTGTCTGTGTGGACCTGACAGGAAGACGACCTGACAGGAAGACATAGCATAGGTTTCACATTAGAAACGCTGACAGGTGGGAGTGCTTTGGGCTTGAGACTGTGAAGTGAAGTTTCAAGCAGTTTCAAGTTTCAAGAATAAATACAATCGTACAATAATTGGCCTGAAATAATATTCATCAGAGTAAATATGTGCTCCGACGTGCATAAACATCATAACTATCATAAATATTATAACTATCATAGTCTGGCTTACCAGATGTAGGTTGTTGGTATAAGCCCGCCCAAGCCTGCCATTGGTCGGCTGAAATAGTCGCCCAATGGTGATAGGAGGAGATATGTCTTGGTATGTGAGACTATAATTATCATAACTATTATAACACACATAACCACCATAAACATCATAACTATCATAACTGACATAAATATATCTATCATAACTGACATAAACATAAGTCTGACTAAATACAACATCTTTTTTCACTCATTCATTTTGTTTTTGATTGAACAATGTCTCCGGCCATGCTAAGAACCAACCCAGGCCTTAACCTCAACATGGCTCTCTCCTCTCTTAAACCCTGTGTGTGCATGTCTTGGCAGCTATGGAGCTGACAGCAGCAGTCAAACCAGACAAGCCCCAGCTCACTGCCTCGCTCCATGGCCTCCAGCCTCCACCTCGCAGCACATAGCTTAGAGCTCTACCGCTGACTCACTGGGTCAAACCCTCCCATGATGGGTAACCCTAACACTAACCCTTATCTATTATCCATCTATTAACCCTTACTAACCATATCTAACCTAATCCCTAAACTAACCATCTCTAACCTAATACCTAACTTAATCATCTCAAACCACAAGTACAAACACTAAACATTTGCTGCTTGGGACTTCAGAAATTCAAATGTTTGGTTCATTGGATCATTAAAAAATGTATACTTTAGCTAGACATCACTTTGGACTCTTGTCAGAGCTCCAGAATTCCACAAATTTGGTGGCATTTGCCACCAAAAATCTGTCCAGTGCCACTAAAAAAAATAATTGGTGCCACTTGACTTTCGTTGGTGTTTTTTAATTTTGTAATCTTTATTATTATTATTATTATTGTTATTGTTATTATTATTATTGTTATTATTATTGTTGTTATTATTATTATTATTATTATTTAAATCCTAAAGTCATAGTTTGGTCAAACAGTTGGCCAATTTTGTTTGATTATTTATTATCCTCCTTTGAACTACCCACTGGCGTAGTCTCTCGCGCTGTATAGTATACTATGACGGCCTTCTCCCGCGCCTTCTCGTTCAGGTTGTAGGTCATTATTGCCACATCATTGTCCCATTATTGTCACAAAACATTAAGAATAATGAAGCTTATCAACACATTTTTCATTAAGAAAAATGTCATTTGCACATTTTTCATTAAGAAAAATGTCCCAACACCTGAGGTTAGACCAGACCCAGCAGAAACTGATTCTGACGACGAACAACAGGTACAGCCAGAACAGGAATCTTCGGAGCCGGAGGTAACCAAGCACCCACCCCCCGCTAAAAAGCCCAAGATATAGATTTTGCACTGAGTGGCTTAAAGAGTTTACATGGCTAAGGTATGGCACAACATGAAAACACATGTACTGTTGATTGCAAACAATGCGTCTGACTATTGCCTGCAATACCAAACTTGCCACAAGCACATACAATGCCGGGACAGGTACAACACCAGCGCAGCAGCCCCCCTCCCCGCGGCGTTCCAATGCTAAGATGTGGCAAACCGATCATGAGAGGAGGCAGAGATGACCATCAAGTACGGCATACAACATTGCTAAAGAGGAAATGCTGTTCACTAAATTTAGGTCACAGATACTAGAACACGTAGACCTTGCAAAGGAGGAGTTTGAGGCCCTGAAGATGCTCATCTCCACAACCTTCATGGACAAGAACTACCTGTCCCTTTGATGACGAAATGTATTTATCTGGTATTCATAAAACATGATAATTGTCAATTTTATCAATGTCAATGAAGCCCAAACCGAAGTGTAATCTGTTCTTTTTTGTATTTTTTAGACATCCTGCACCTGATCCACATAATGCTGGTCCTCCCAGTGGTCTCGGCTGTGTGTGAAAGAGGGTTCACTTCTCAAAAGAGGATCAAATCAGACATCACAGCATCTCTCCACTCAGACACAGTGGAGGACCTTATTAGAATCAGCATTGAGGGGCCTAGTTTGGAGGACTTCGATGCCAGGGAAAGTGTGAACACCTGGTTCACCCAGGGACAAAGGGCAACAGGTCCAAATTATAGGGGTTGGCCATCTGCAGACCCTGGGGCTTCTGGGGATCTCTTGTAAAGGGGAAGGACAGGGGACTTTTTTGTTATTTAAAGTTGTTGTATTTATTTTATGTTAATTTAGGTTATTGAACTGTATGCACTTTAAACAAGAGCACTTTTATTTTAGTTGATTAGTACGTTATGTTAATAAAAAATCATTTTTGCACCGTATTACCGTTTTACATTTTTGTATTTAAAAAAAATATCGTTAGATTAATCGACTATGAAAATAATATTTAGTTGCAGCCCTAGCCAGCTGACTAAAACTCGTACAGAGCGTTTAGAAAGATGTATTTGATGCTGTTTTCCCTCCAAGCCCCTTCTTGCACCTTCTCTAAAGGGCAGAAGGTTTATCGTCATACACATTCCTGTACCTCCAACAACAGTGTGACTAGCGGATGTTTACACCCTCTGCTCTGTGGTTTGGCCCACTAGCCTTTCTTTAGCTTCCTGTTGGCAACAGCAGACAAGAACGATGTGGTGATCAGAGCACTGCAGTAGAAGCGGCGAGAGGGACAGCATGTTACAGAGGGGGCTGACCTGGCTCTTAAGATGGCTCATCTTCAACTGATTTATCTGATTTACCTGGTTTGGTCTTAAAATGAAAGATTTGATTTAGAGTCGGATGAGGTTCATGCAGAATGAACCCTTTTGTACAATAATGTACAACTACACCTACATACTAGTAAATATACTTTTCCACAATGCAATTGTGCTGAGACACTTTTATCCAAAGCAACTTACAGTAAATTCAGATACATGTCATGAAGGAGCAGGGAAGGGTTAGGGGGCATCTTGCTGCTAACCTACAGGTCAGACTGTGGACATTGGGGGATCGAACCCAGTGCCTTTCACCTGGGAGTCAAACACTGTAACCCTAACCATGACACTATCCTTTATGTCAGTATATTTACATACATCTCTTCGGTAACATAAATCCAATTATTGTGGATATCGATTTTAGCCGGATATCCATTGTTTTCTACAAAGGTTGGTGTTCTAGTTTCTGATTGGTCGAGCGGTAGTGACTCACCTCCAGGGGGGTGTGGTCTGGTTGGGCGGGGGCGGTGATGTCACTCCTCCTCAGGTTGATGGCATGAACCTCTTGCGGCAGCGTAGCGGTGGCACGGCTAGCGCAGCCGGCTAGCGCAGTGAAGCTACGTAGCATGGCCTGCACTGGGTGCCCCCCCCCCGCTGGCAGCAGCTCGCACGGGCTCCGAGACAGAGGACCTGAGGGTGGCCACAAAGAGCATCCAGGGTTAATACATAATGTACAGGTTGCCTAGGTAGTCTATAGGGCTGGTACATCAGAATGCATCATCAGAGTTTTTGCTGGCGATACTCCATGCGCCATATTGAGAGGACTCCAAAGAGTTATAGTACTGTCAAATCCTAAACCAACGTAAATATAACGTAACCTAGGCTAATGAAAACTTTGTTTTGCCATGTCTCGCATTAGAAACCCTGTGGCAGTTTCAAACACAACAATGTCTCCCCATAATGACAAATCATTTCACGATGAATTACTAAACAATTACCAAAAAAACATGACTACCAACATAATAACTAACATAACAATGCCCCTATGCTTCCAAAATGGTGGCAGTCATTGCGATGTACAAGCCGTATACATACAACTTATCGCAGTTAAACACAGTTATGAAAACAATGGAGTAGAACGATTCCACGGGCAGCAGTGTTACTGTCTACAACATGTTATTTTATCTTCCATTTGGGAACATCTCACATGCTGACTTACGCACTTGATTGCTGATTTGTGATCATCTAGCTCCAGTAGTCTAGAATGTACTTTGTTGAGCTGTAGGCCCACAAAAGCAATATGTGATAATGTGATATATCTACTGTAACTGCACTGCCTGTGCACTGTTTAAAACAATAATAACACATCTTAACACATCTAAATCAGAGAGATACCTCTGAGACCTACAGTAGATTGAATCAGAAAAAACAGAAGAAAGCTAAACTAAAAAGTTTGTTTTATTTGTAATGCCCTCAGTTCCTCTGGCAGGCTGTTCCTCTATTCCTCTTAAACTACAATTTATTATTTTGAATAGGTACAATAAAATAAAAATATCCTATTCTATTCTACTCAACTCTACTCTACTGAACCCGAGGGGACAAGCTGCAGGACACACCAACAGGACGTGCAATTCTCACAATAGATTCACCATCTCTTCCTTATATGGTCAAACCAGAAGGTGGGCCAGACTTGACAGTTTAACGCTCCCATGGTCACCAAGACCATAATAAGCCCTTGACTATGTGGTCTTCAGTGGTTGCCTTGACGATCCACCTGACATTATGGTCTGCATTTCTGACGTGGATCACTGCTAATGGTGGGCTTATGGTACAGATCACACTCATAGTAAAGTTACAATCAGAGGAGGAGGAGGAGGAGGAAGAGGAAGTTAATAGAGAAATAGCCTGGGCTTTCTGGTGTAAGATCAGAGAAAATTGAACAGTTATTTATAGCTGTTAATTTATTGTTCTTTTCTCTCTCTTTCTAAAATTAGCAGTGGCATGGTTCCCACATAGCGATTATACTTGTAGTAGTAGATGGCAGAAAAGTACCATGAGTTCAGTTTAAGTTCTTTGTTAAATAATGTGAGGTTATTTCTGCTTGAGCATGAAAGAAAATAAAGAGGGAATCAGAAAACTATGCACATACACACATACAGTAGAAGAGTGCTAACACTTCTGACGCTACCCTTCAGAGGCTAACCATTCTGACGCTAACTCTTCTGACGCTAACCCTTCTGACAATAACTCTTCTGACACTAACCCTTCTGACGCTAACTCTTCTGATGATACCCCTTCTGACGCTAACCCTTCTGACACAAACTCTTCTGACGCTAACCCTTCTAATGCCCTGCTGTATTGCTGTATTGCTGTATTGCTGTGTTGTGTCGAACAGCGAGACCACAGCGAGACCTAGGGTGGCCAGACGTCCGGCTTTAGGCCGGACCGTCCAGTTTTTCAATGCCCTGTCTGGCGTCCGGCGCAGCATCAAGCCGGACGCGTATTTGTCCTCCTTTTTGAGACACTGCTTGAAGAGCGGAGTTATAGACTCTCTGCTGGGATGCAGCACAACGTCCAATGCAGTCACATATCTGGTTTAACTAGGGTGACCAGACGTCCTCTTTTGCCCGGACATGTCCTCTTTTTGAGACCTAAAAAAATGCCTGGGCAGATTTTCGAAATCGTCCGGGATTTTGTTTTCAAACATGCAACATCGGAATTTCCATTGCGTTCGCTGATCAACTAGTCCCGCCTCCCCCTACTCAGTTCTGTTAGTCCCGCCCTCCCCCTACTCAGTTCTGTTCGCTTTGCTTTGAGTGGCAGTGAGTAGGGGGAGTTACCTGCATACGGTTTGACTGTAGAGCTGCCGTCATTGGTCGATAGCCTTTTCTGTGAGCTTTTAATTGGTCAGTCTGCACCTCAGTGGCGCGAGCTGCTTCCTTGTTTATCAAAGAGAGCGCATGTACCGGGGGCATCTCTGCAGCTATGCCAAAATGTAAATGCAAGTTCATGGATGAACTAAAAAAGAAATATCCATGCTTTCGTCTTGGTCGCGATCCACACAAAGCTTTTTATTATTATAGCCACTTTTTATTATATTTTTAGGTTATTGTTTTATAGGGCCAAACATTGAAAACGTTTACTTTAGGCCTGTATTTTCTGTGCGTTTGCACTTTGAGGCAGTGTTTTTCTATTTTCTATGTTAGTGTTGTTAAGGGCCAATAAAGCTCATTTTCATATCTAGTCACCATGACTGTGGACACATTTATATGTGAACATGTGATACACTACGCCCCCCCCTGCTGAGGTGTCCTCCTTTTCACAAACTCATATCTGGTCACGCTAGCGAGATCACACTGACTAGCTGGACTCGAACTGCAAGTCCAGCTAGTCAGGCAGTGACCGGAAACTATCTAGCTTACATCTACACCTGTCAGTTAGTTGGTTAGCCTGCTATCTGCGATCCGTACACTAGCACATTAGCCTCTAACACGTGCGGCACGGTGCAAATGTCTGGAGTGCTTGGTTTTCACAGACTGTGCCATGTTTACAAGATGACACTCCTTCATGCCACACTTCACTACTGTGGTAACCTTTAAAGGGACACTAAGTAGTTTTTTTAGTAATTTATTACGTCAAATCAACGTCTTCATTCATAAATAAGTCCCCATTTGTGTACAATTATCTCTGTCAACAATCTCACTTATCCTCCTGAGCGAAGAATCACTTATCAGAATTTACATAGGACGGGCAAGCTCTATGGAGGCTTCCATGTCCTTCCGGTCTATGAACTGCCGAGAGGGACAAAAAGCACTACGTGGTACAGGTAAGGCTAAACGCGTTTTCACTCAGAGCCAGCGTGACTGTGGAACAGAGAAGGAGCGAGACGCGCTTGTCACTTAAAAAACGATATAAACATGAGAACATAATTCACTATCTTGCTCGAGGAGTAATTACTCATACATGCTCACACTAATGCTTCAATGCAGTTTGAAGTTTGTTTGAAATAACGTACCCAGTGCCCGGTACGCACCGGTACACAGTACCGGCACTTCTACATTTTACCCTTTAGCGTACCGGCACTTTTTCTTGCGTACCGGCACTTGTCACAGGCTGCGGTCGTAGGTCCCGTGGTGGGTTACGATCGCGCCCCCCCCCCCGTCGGTCGTAGGTCCGGGGTGGGTTAATATCCCCCCCCCCCCCCCCCCCCCCCGTCGGTCGTAGGTCCGAGGTGGGTTAATATACCCTCCCCCCCCGTCGGTCGTAGGTCCGGGTTGGGTTAATATCCCCCCCCCCCAGTCAGGTCGTAGGTCCGGGGTGGGTTAATATCCCCCCCCCCCGTCGGTCGTAGGTCTGGGGTGGGTTAATATCCCCCCCCGTCGGTCGTTAGGTCCGGGGTGGGTTAATATCCCCCCCCAAACCGGGTTAATATCCCCCCCCCGTCGGTCGTAGGTCCGGGGTGGGTTAATATCCCCCCCCCGTCGGTCGTAGGTCCGGGGTGGGTTAATATCCCCCCCCGTCGGTCGTAGGTCCGGGGTGGGTTAATATCCCCCCCCCCCCCCCCCCCCTGTCGGTCGTAGGTCCGGGGTGGGTTAATATCGCGCCCCCCCCCCCCCCCCCCCCCCCCGTCGCATATATGTGAATAAGGGAGTACCGTACCGGCACTTATTTTTCCACTTCGAGCACTGAACGTACCTCATCATCCGAAACAAAACTTGATGAAGTGGTGTTTGAAGACATGTTGTTATCATGTTGTCATAGCTTCTTGAATCTTGACTAATACCGCTTGCCATAGTTCGAAAACGCGAGGCGCTAGAGAGCATAAATTCGTTTGAATGCAAAATACAATTTGACCACTAGATGGGGGAAAGAAATACTTAGTGTCCCTTTAAAGGGGCCCTCTTATTAACACCAGGTGTGATGTTGATTATCCATTACAAGCCATTTAAAAACCGACCCATTTGTGACATCACAAGTAAGAATGTTCCATCCAGATATATGATGGCTAGATAGATCAGCCTACCAGTTGGTACAGTGCATTGGGTTGGCTGGGAGTCCAATCTATCTGTTATACTACAGCTGGGTGGACACTCCCACTTGTGACATCACTATCGGGTCAAGCAGTGCTAAAGCAGGGATCCTTTAACACCATGCTGCTGCTAACCAGCCTGCTGGCCACTTTAACACACTCACACACACTTAAACACACACACACTAACACACTCAGACACACACATTAGCACACTCACACACACACACACACACACTTTAACACACACACACACACTTTACCACACTCACACACACACTTTAACACACTCACACACACACTAACACATTCAGACACTGTTGTGTGAAAACCTGGCCGTGACTTTGGTAACAAACCATATTTTTGCCCATTCCGGCCCGGGGTCCCGTGTGTGGCCAGGCCAGGCCTCCCCCCGCCCGCTCCACCCCACCCACCAGGGTGAGACCCTGCACAGTACCCAGGGCCCCTGTGCCAGCCCGGACCGATCGGGTTTCACCCACATCACGCCAACATGCCACAGTCTGCCAGCAGTAGCCCTCCCAGGGTACATGTGGAAGTGATTAAAGTCAGAGCGAGAGACAGGAAGATAACCACTTTTGAACATTTTCCCCCCGACTGACTGTAGAAAAACAAAGAGGTGGGGCGAGGGGGGATAAGCTATTGTTTTCTCTCTCTGGTCCCGCAGTGGGAGTCGTATGCTTGTTCAGCGTTAGGCTGGATATACCGAGTGGCAGCACCCCCCCCCCCCCCCCTCTCCACTGTGAGAGAAAGCATCTTCATAGTTCATCGGGACGGGTCGCCCCCGAGGCGAACCCCCGACAGATGTCTTCACCTGGATGAGGGAGAGCATCATGAGGTCTTATCCTAGCACCGCAATCCTATGGTTATATTATCATACATATACAAACCATTTATTATACAAACTATGACATATGGTTCCAGCAACTCCCTGTTGTGACATCACAAGTGGGCCTGATTCCAACTCACTTCTGAAGTCTGGCTGCCCAAACAAAAGCTGGTGTATAAGTACAGTGTACAATATGGTAAATGGTTTGATATTAAAACAATATTACCTAACATCCCAGACAGTAGAACTCTTTCGTTCATAACACCCCCTCTTTAATGGCATAACCACGTATGCAGTCACTATCCCTCTTTCTGATGTCACTGCTCCTCTATGATGTCACTATCCCTCTCTCTGATGTCACTGCTCCTCTATTATGTCACTATCCCTCTCTCTGATGTCACTGCTCCTCTAGGATGTCACTATCCCTCTCTCTGATGTCACCATACCTCTCTAATCCTCTAACCGCTCTAAACAACTTTACGTAAACTTGACCAGCGTTAACCAGCTTTAACCTAATACCTAAACCTAAACATTTCTAATGAGTCATGGGAAAATACCACCAGAAGTCCTCCTACAGAGTCCCTTACCAGACACAAGTCATCAGGCCAATCCATCTCACCGCCCCAGCCCCCCCCCCCTCATTCCTACCAACACTCAGAAATGAAATAACAGCCTGACAAACAGGAAGAAATTACTCCCATCTGGACACCTGCCAAGAGATTAGGATACTTGTTGGGTTGAGTGGTCCGATTTCTTTGTTCAATGCTTGACAGAGCCGACGGGGGACAATGCTGAGGAGAACAGTGCCCATGCACCACACAACAGGAAATACATTCAGCCTTTCACTGCTCACTAAACGGTTCAGAGCAACAAACTAATTTATGGGCCTGTGAAAATGATTTGTATGTTCCTTGTCGTAATTATGATCTGGAATCACGAGATGGAATTCAATGTGTTTTTATTCAAATCCAGTGGAGTCTTGCCAATACCAGGCAGTAGAGTATTATAACCTTGAAATGCTATTACAATATTTTAACCGGTTGGACAGCTTTATAACCTGGCGAGCCTCACGTGATCAGATATGATCAATAACTCTGATGGCTGGTGTATTTAAAACAGAATGAAAGGTTTATTTGTTAGTTGTTTACGGTTGAAACCTAGGTGAACTCCATCGCGACCACATATGCTATCGCAATTAGTCTGAGAACTTTGAGAGAAAAACATGTGGGATGAAGGACAAAAACCTTCTGTCTGTTGGACACAGCTTCTACTTACCTAATATATCTCTCTCTCTCTCTCTCTCGCTCGCTCTCTCTTTTCTTTCTCTCTCTCTCTCTCTCTCTCTCTCTCTCTCTCTCTCTCTCTCTCGCTGTCTGTCGTTCTCTACATCTGTCTGTGTGTGTGTGTGTGTGTGTGTGTGTGTGTGTGTGTGTGTGTGTGTGTGTCTGAGTCCATCTGTACTCTCTCTCTCTTGTTCTTATCACAATTGTGTCTCTCTCTGTTGTGTATTTCTCCCTCTCTGTTCCTCTATGTCTCTGCATCACTGTCATCACTGTCTTTTTCTGCAACTGTTGGTTCTGTCCAGCTGTTGGATGTTGCCTCCAATGGACCTTAGCACTGTATAGTCAAACCCCACAAACCTAAAAGACCCCACAAACATAACAGATCCCAAAAACCTTCAAACCCCACAAACATAACAGACCCCCACAAATAATGAAGACCCCACAAACCTTCCAAAACCAATAAACCTAACAGACCCCCTTAAACCTGACAGACTCCACAAACATAACAGACCCCACAAACCTGACAGAACAGGTATCCCCACAAACATAACAGAATCTCAAACCCTACCATCCGAACCCACAAACACTTGGACATCGGAGGAATCAGAGAAGCTGTGTCTGGGTCCTGGTGTTGAATAGCGCAGTCTGACCTGACGAGATCCAGACTGCACAGCAAATAGCTACAGAAACGTCTAGAAGCATCTAGAGTAAACAGGATGGAACCGTTGTATCATTCTGACTACTGAAGGTTTCCGCTTGAAGGTCAAGGTGTGTCTGGCTGTCATGTTTATATGTTTTCTTTAACTCGTGAAAATATTTTGGATTATCTTGAGTTACAAAGTCGGTGGTCAAAATGGGAGCATAAGTGTGTTAAGAAAGTCCCAAACTGTCATTACACCCACAAAACCAAGTGGTATTGTTTATTACTCTGCTTATGCATTTCCAAGGTATTATTACTAAATATAAACAAAATAATTCCAAGTGCAACATTGGGTACGAAAGATTAAGACCATTAACGTGTGAAATCTATCTCTGATGATGATGTTTGCTTTATTATTCAAACAGAACATGCCGATTTTAGGATGGTTGGTGATAGACTTAGTGGTGAGGTAAGACGATATTTAGTCCAAATGTAAGTTAAGTAGCGAGACCGTATAAACACTGTGAGTGCCAAACACCTTTGGATTCAAACTAATCGAGGTCCAACTGTTGATGTCATACACAGTGAAAATGATCCGTTTGTTTCAGTGTCTTCTTACAATACTGCTCAGAATAACCCCATCAGACGTCGCCTGGTCCAGAAATCCTGCTCATTTATTTTGTTATGTGTAATGCAATAAGCCAAAAGACGATGATGAAAGAGCTGACCTTGTCTGTTGTAACTGTATTCTAGATTGAATGCAGACTTGGAATATAACGGGCAAGCAGTAAATATTTGCTGAAAGTACAACACAACTTGCCAACACATGAAAGCCTTAAAATGTGTTCTCCCCAGGGAGTCTGGGAGAAGTTAATTTACCTCGCAGTCAAGGTGCCTTGCATTCTGGTTAAAACATCTAACCTTCCCCATACCTTGGGTTCTAAGCCAAAAAAGGGCTTTGATTACTCTTTCCGTGTGCCAGATAAACAGACTAGCTCACATTTAGGATTGATTTAAACCCATTACCATTCTACAATTCAACTAGCCTAGTCCTAACTAGACCTTCGTACTCATTTCATTCATACTCATGGTCTAGAACTGCTATAGAGACAAACGATTTCTCACTTGAAGGCGGGTGCTGTTGAAGTTTAAAACCTATTGGCTCTGCCCAGTGCCACTCTGGATCTGCCTTAACCAATCGCTAACGTTTGGTCGTGACGTATTTCATGCGCCGGAAACCACGTTGCGCGCAGTACACTGTATACAAACGGCAGATGCAGTGAGCATTAGCCTGGTTCCGCCCGCCTCCGTACTTCCGCTCAATAACTGAAATTTGCACACGACCTCTACGTCACTGTTCTCAGGCCGCGCCTCCTGTTCACTGATTGGAAGGACAAACTTGAAGGAAAAGAAATCGTTCTAACATACAGCACTCCCAGACCTAGTACTGAAGTGAAATGAAAATTGAGCGGAAGTACGGAGGCGGGCGGAACCAGGCTACAATTCAACAACTTAATCTTACTTAACCCTTGTTTTGCTTGTGTGTGCTACCATTCTATATCTGCCCATTCAGCACCTCCTGCCCTCCTTACCGTCCCTGGAAGGAGGAATCTCTCTTCTGTTTCCTTCTCAACCTTTCTCCCCTCTGGGTTTGGAGAGCTAATCTGCCCTTTGGGTTAGGCGTCATATAATGTGTGCCTGTGAAGCCCTTTAAGACTGTACCTGTAATTCAGGGCTATACTAATAAAATTGACTTGACTAGTATTCTAGATTTAAAAAACCCTAACCCTAACCCTAACCCTAACCTATATAATAAACACAGGACCCCTAAAAACACTTTAATAGCCCTAAATTGATTCAATTAAGGTAATCTAATTTGTAACGCAGGTTGTATGTCTGATAAGAAGATTAACCCAAAGTAGGATTTTTCTGCAGTCGCTCAGTAAAAACCCGTCCCTGCGTGTTCACTAGAGAAACACTTCCAAGTGCTCCGATACCACAAGGGTCTTGGATTTCAGAAGTTGTACTGTGTTGCCTTTTCCTGCTTGGCAGTTTGCCAAGATTTGACCACAGGAAGTGATGTCAATCCCTGTGCCAGTTAGGGACAAATCTGATATTCCCACAGAGCCTTTTCCGAAGATAAACAAACACAGCGTCCAGAGTTTCCCCCAGCATGCCCCAGTGCCTATCGTCCTCCTGGAAAAACCACCAAATCTATTTATTCAGACGATTTGACCAACGTCTTGTTGTATCCTATAGTACACTGTTTCCCAACCTGTTTTGTCTTATGTGTGGCAGTATAGCCTCGTCCTACACATTCCAAACATTAAACATCTTTAGGTTACTAGTAGCCAGGGTACAGCTAAGCCAGAATATCTTCCCCCGTTCCCATATGAAGAGGATTATACAAAGTCTCTGCCTGCTTTTCCCAGGGAGGGATGGAGCAGGCAGACGCATCCAGGGGGCAGAATAACATGGCTGCTTTTGTTTGTGATGGGGGCCGGGTGGTGGTGGTAGTGGAGAGGAGAACCAGCCGTCCAGCACCATAACTCTCTCATCCATGTGCCTGGGGCCACGAGAGCAGGAAGTAAATAAAGTATTTTATAGAAATAGAAAGTTCACGTGTTTGACCTCATGATGAGTGAGGTCAAGTTCAGGCTGTACAGTTGGACTGATAACAGAAAGACTTGAGAGCGGTAGAGGAGGAGGAGGAGGAGGAGGAGGAGGAGGAGGATGGAGAGGAAGGAGAGGAAGGAGAGGTGGAGGAGGAGGAAGAGGAGGAGGAAGAGGAGGAGGAGAAAGAGAAGGAGGAGAAAGAGGAGGAGGAGAAAGAGGAGGAAGGAGAGGAGGAGGGAGGAGGAGGAAAAGAGGGGGAGGGAGAGGGGGATTGGGAGGGGGCAGAGGTCTGTCTGCCATCAGGGAAGTTGTGAACTTCATAACAGAAAGTGTGAAATGTGAAAGAGCAGTGATCTCTCAAAGCTGTCTGTAGCCCAGCTCATCTCGCAGGAGTCCACTATCGTTTATCTGAAGAGTGTTAAGCCAAGAACACAACTAGACTAGAATATAGCGGAGCTCTCAAACAGCTTGAATCTGAGTATCTTCCCATCACCCTTTCCTTCTGCCTACACGTAATATTTATCATATGCTAAATTCAGATACATGTCATTAAGGAGCACCTAGGGCCCCTCAGTTTCGCCCCCCCCCCCCCCTTTTTTTTTGTCTTTACAGACAAACATAAATCTGATGCATTTCAACAGGCTGATGACATGCTTGGTTTCTCCAGGAATTCAGGGACCACAATGTTAACCGAGACAAACACCAGCACATCTGTGACCAGCACATCTGTGACCAGCACATCTGCACGTAACAAGGAATCACCCGATTGCTGGCTGCATCTCTAGTGACGGGTGCTGACATGCTCTCTCTGGGTGAGCGGCAACACACTGTCAGGACAGGAGGTAGAGATCACCTGACAACTGAATAGACACTTCAACCAGTCACGACTAGTGGATAGAAGGCCTGTGGTCTCAATCCTGGTTATGTAGCTCAGTATGTAACTCAGTTGGTAGCTCAGTATGTAGAGCATATATGTAACTAATGTTGTAGCTCAGTATTTAGCTCAGTATGTAGCTCGGTTTGTAGCCTGGTTTGTAGCTCGGTTTGTAGCTCGGTTTGTAGCTCAGTATGTAGCTCAGGATGTAGCTCAGTATGTAGAGCATATATGTAGTTCAGTATTTATGCTGCATTCGATTATAACTCGGAGGTTGGAAATTCCGACTTCCTACTAGGAAAAATGAAATAAAATGGTGCGTCAACTCGGAGCTCCTAGTCGCAAATTCGGGTATGATTTCTCAACCCCCAGTTCAGCCTTAACGTCATTTGACGTCATTTCAACATGGCCACCCAAATCGTAAACGGTGGGAAAAAATATAAATTTAAATGTTTAAAATCCATTGTATGAATTTAAAACACATTTTTGACACATTTTTGATTTACAAGTTAGTATGCTTTCAGACCAATTCATTAATCAATTCAGACAATTAAACTTTAATGTCCAAATGGACAACATATTCGCAAATACGCGTATGATGCTCGTACACAGAGAGCGCAGCACAAAGTTTAGCATCCATGTTTTTCTGACTTTGTAGCTCGAACGCACAAAGGTCAGAGATGACAGTTCCAACTTCCCACCTCCGACCATAAACGAACGCAGAAATAGCTCAGTTTGTAGCTCAGTATGTTGCTCAGTATGTGGCTCAGTATGTAGCTCAGTATGTAGCTCAGGTTGTAGCTCAGTATGTAGCTCAGGATGCAGCTCAGGATGTAGCTCAGGGTGTAGCTCAGTATGTAGAGCATGTCAAAACACACACACACAAACACAGAACTTCAAGTGTGTGTATGACATCATCAGTGCCTTGCACTCCTCTGTGTCGGTCAGTGACAACAGAGGAGAGAACATCACAGTAAAACACTACAACCCCCATGATGCCTTTCAGCTTGACCAAATAAAGAGCAATTAGCATCCAACACAGTCCACCTGCAGGGATCCGTAGTTCAGTTGTTACGTCACTGTAATTAATAAAGGCTTTGGATTACCAGCACGTTGCCATGGCGTTCAAGTGTGTATGCGTGCCCACACGTGTGTGTGTGTGTGTGTGTCATTGTGTGTGTGTGTGTGTGTGTGTGTGTGTGTATGCCGTCAGGATTGTGTCATATTACGTGCGAAATCAACTGAACGTGTCACACCCGCGTGCTTTGACGCCTGTGCAGCAGACAGCGCCTGACGTGTAATGTAGTTTCCTCATTGACTTATAATAGTCCCCACGTTCACGTTCACGCGTGATGATTGCTGCACGCCGGTAGTCACACTACGCGTAGTGACTACGTGTAACATTCATGCGTTTTTTAGCGAACGCACGCATTAACGCTCGCATGAAGATAATTGAACATTTTTGTCAGGCGCTCACACGTACGCGGAAACGACGTGCGCAAACTCTGTCACGCGTAACAAGAAGCTGCGTACGTATGAAGCAGCGTGCGCACGTCTGCCTGTCACTGTTTGACAAATGTTGTTACGCTTTCACACAGACGTGCGGTCGCATATTCTGATGCGGCGCGGCCGGAAGTTGATCTGCACGGCGCGCACACTACGCGTCCATATGAACGTGTAGTGTAGTTGTTCTGTGTTCCATTTTCATCCAGTAGATGGTGCAATCGATCCAATGCGAGATAGACATGGGTGGATGACGTGACATGGGTGGATGACGTGACATGGCAGTTTTGCTAGGATGGTGACAATCATCTCTCTCTGACCAAGAGGACTCCTCTTTAAATCAGGACTGTCCACACATACCCAGACAAAGATAAACACCTACCTACACCTCACAGAACTCTGTAACAGGTAAAACACAACCCTCACAGGACAATTTGAGGTAAAGCACATACCTACTGCACATAGATCTTATAAGAGTTAACACAAGCTGTAAGGGGCATTTTTTTATTGACATTTTTCCAGCAGACACTGTTTTTATTTTGTAACTTAGAATATCTTTGTCTTGTTTATCTGGGGCGTCTAGCAGCATTCATGTTGACACTGTCTAAATAAATAATGAAAAAAAAAACGAAAAATGAAAAATCAACATGGTATCATGTTTTCCACATGCTGTAAATAAAGGTTTATCACACTATAGGTCTTAAAATGTGAAAATGGTTAACAGTTGAGAGATTTCATTCAAAATTAAGAAAAGTAATCAAAATGTCATCAAATGTAATTAGTTACATTACTTTGAGAAAGTAATTGAAATAGTTACACTACTATTACTTTTCAACAGGGTAACTTGTAATTATAACCAACTACATTTCCAAAGTAATATTCCCAACACTGCTAACAGGACATAGACAATCTCAGACTAATCTCTCTTCTTCCAACTGTTTACCAACTGACACTATGTCCTGAGGTAGTTCTGACTTTCTCCTCCCACAGCATTAACCCTCTCTTGGCGGGTTTAACTAAACCAAGGGACAGCTCAGTGCCATGCCATGGGGGGGGTTATTGATTATTATAACAATAACATTGCCATAATAATTATAGAATCATCACACTCATCCTTACTCTTCAATCAGTATTTTTATTGGTACTCATGTCATAAGTCTGCCCAACAACAAAGTACTGTTACCATTGCTATGATTGCTATCAATTTTATTACAAATGACTACAGCTGCTCCGGTTAGCATCCGCCACAAACACCGTCTTCCCAGCTGACTATAACTCCAGACTCTACTTTTAAACTTACACAACACAAATGACCATCTTTCCCAGTCACCTTTCTCCTTCTCCTTCTTCTCCTTCTTCTTCTTCTTTTGAATTTCCGGTCCGGCAGGCAAAGTATGGCTCAATGCTGCC
>JAOPHQ010005149.1:165000-205735 GCA_030340625.1 Merluccius polli
CCTGCAGTGTGGCTTGGCCAGGATATTACATTTGTCATCACTTTGCAAATACACAAACTTTCTTTGCTCTCAAACTTTCATTACTCACCATTTGCACAAGTGCTATCTAGAACAATCTGCTGTGGGAAAGCATGGAAAATCCCAGTGTGTGGGGAAATATGGGATTGCCCAATAAAGCAACCAACACCAGCTAGGAAATTACTTCCTGGAGCCATTGGGCTGCAATGCATTTTAAAAACCCAAACATGCCTTGCTCTTCATAATACATGTCTGCTATTCATAACATATTAGTTTTTTATGCATGTATCACCAAAAACACAAATTGACACACACTCACTTTACATTAACACACACACTCACGTTACATTCACACCCACACACACAGTCAGTAATACCAGATATGAGACTAGATGAGGTGTACCTGCGCCGGCCAGGTGAGGTGCAGCAAGGAGCAGCAGCAGAAAGGTAGCTCTTCCTGTCATGGCGCTCTGGGTACGCAGGACGGGATCGATGAGGACGGCAGAGAGGACGCTTCCTTCCTCCAGGCTTTTCTCCGAAGCGGTCTACAGACAGACTGCTCCGATCTCCAGCTGTGAAAGCAGGGAAGAAGAGAAGGTTGGCGAAAGCTGGTCGCACCATAGATTCAAAAAACAAAAAACTATTCTCTCTGTGGGCCGAATGGCCACTAGGGGGCCCTTGATGCAGCACAAAATTAATCTACCTATAAACGGAGGTGTCTCTCTGTGTGTTGGTGTGTAGGTATGTCTGACCTTTGATTTTCTCAACAACCGTTCATCTGATCGACTTCACACTTGGCGGGTGTATCACTGAGGACCCAAGGAAAGTTTTTGGGATGAGCGATTCTCCAGAAAGCTGCGAGCAGCAATAATACCAGAGGTCAATCGGAGGACAAAGATTTGGATTTGGACAAAGACCTGTCAGTCACCATCATAGTTACACATAAAGTCTCACAACAATGAACAAACACGCTTAGTAGGCTTGCCGCGATTACATCACTTGTCCACTGCCCCCACGCTGTTTTTTTTTAAATAGAAATGAAACCCATTTAGCTATATTCCGCGAATCAACGCTACGGGTGTGCCAGTTGCGTAATTTTGATTGTGATCAATCGTCATAATAAACCATTGGGTTACCAGGTAGGCAATAACCGTCTTCCTTGTTTTTTCACACCACAAACAAGGTGGGAAAACCCATCTGGAAATGTTACTTGCGGTAGCTCGTTGAGACCCCCGACCACTCTGTGTTCGTATGGATCGAGCCCGTTCATTTCCTTTATTTTGTTGAAGTAGTGCGCCTTTGCTGCCTTGTTGAGTTTCTCCCCGTAAGGAATCTTGCACTTGATCTTTACCCGGTCCATTTGTGGGTTTTTTTCTGTTGATTTGTGTTGTGCATTTTGACTTTTGCCATTTATTTTACATACAGCCATTGCACCCCCTGTTTTAAAACCCTAAAAATCGCCACTGGATATGCGCCCTGTGCCAAGCCGTCATCCGTTTTATTGTTGTTTTTCATAAAAAAAATAATAATGAACCAACTTTCTAAGCTTTGGTTTTGTTCAAAGTAAGGGGAAGATCTAGGCCTAACAATGTAACGTTAAGATCACAGTAAGCGCTCCACAGATATTGAGCATAATTATCTGTAAAAAGTCTGGTGTAATCGGTAACACCGGTGTTGTCACAAGTATATTAACTGGTGGAAAAATGTCCTCACCGTGGCATCCCTAACCCTTAGTCATTTGAGAAGTTCTTAGGAACCAAACCAAACGCATCCCACGCGCATCCCATCCTTAACAATGGACAATGGACTCTCAACCATGCAAGGTAATACCCAATTCCCCCAGGCCATTAGGGGTTAGATATCGTCTAACCAGGGGATGGAACGAACAACCTTAAAGCTGCTAGACTACCTCCTCGACCCTCTACCTCCTAACGAGAGCGTACGGGTTGAGGCCATACGGGTCAAGGCCTTACAGGTCAACGCTGTACATTCAGAGGAGTCATCGTGGATGGCTAATTGTCGCTAGCTTAAAACAAACTGTCTGGCGAACGCCTTTCTGCGCCCACCCCCTGGTAAGAGGGAGTTTAACTCGACACCAGAGAGGCTGGCTTGGTCCACTGGGTCGGAACACCTCTGGAGCTGCCATGGGTTATTAAGCACTCTTTAATGGAGAGTCAGGAAGGAGCTGTTTAATGCAGCCACGCTAAACCCCATCCCCTCAGCTGAACTCTGAGGCCACCAGGAACACAACCAGAGCACCATGAACTGCAGCGACTGGAGTCCAAAATACACTCGCCTGGCATTCAAACAATACCATGTGGGAAGAGAGGAGAAGGGACTTTTTGGGAAATGTAGTTGGGGGGGGGGGGGTGAATTGACAAGACAAATATTAAAAAAAAAAAATGATATATATTAAACTGCAAGGGCAGCATCAAAGACATGTTTGTGTCAGATTGGCTCAAACTGGCATAGTGAGAAGCAGGGATTGCAGTAACGTATGTTCCTCGATTTGGCTGGAAAAGTGGCCTTCAAGTGATGCTAGCCAGTCGTCTCACATTTAGGAAGGCCTACATACAATTTTACTAGTTAGTCAATTAGCAGTGACTTCCATCCAAAGAGGCTTACAGTTTGTCTCTCTGCGTCTAGCATGCCTGTGGGAGGAGGCATTACCAGAGAGGCATCTAGAAGGTATCTATGATGTCTGAGGTCTAATGAGAAATGGGAAATGAGGGTTTACTGGGAGCGGGAGTGGAGAGGGGGTTCCTGAGGGTGGAATTAACTATTGAACCATCCCAAAGTATCACCAAACATTCCTCAGCAACACACCGAAGGAACACAGCCAAGCAAAACCCTCCGAGATCGCTGGCTGTACCGCGTTCATTCAACACGGTCCAGCACTCAGACACAGCGAGAGGTTTTTAAGGACTCATGAGAGAAGAGAGTGGTTTGGTGTTAGCTGCTGGAACGCATCCCTCACCTCCCTCCATCATGGGAGAAAGGGGAGGGAGGGAGGGAGGGAGGGAGGGAGGGAGGGAGGGAGGGAGGGAGGGAGGGAGGGAGGGAGGGAGGGAGGGAGGGAGGGAGGGAGGGAGGGAGGGAATGCTCTGTGAGGAGGAGCAGGGAGGGAGGGAGCGAGGTAATGCTCTGTGAGGAGGAGCAGGGAGGGAGGTGTGATGAGATGTGCGATGCGGGCGAGGAACGTCTCCGCTAGCTAGGGTGAGGGACAAAAGACCCATTGACTCTGGCAGCTGCAGGAGCTGGGAAGTCATTTTGAGGAACCTCGATAAATACTACACTTCCACCTGGCCCCGCCTCCCTGTTTGATTTACACCTCTCTGGTCAACGGCACTTCCCTCGGCGAGTCAGGTTCTCCGCTGCCAGGGAAAGCTCCACATCAGCGGTATAGCATGACACCCAGGAGTTAAAGGTAAACTTCACTACGCTTTACGTGCCCCAGTCCTCTGGGAGGGGGGGGGGGGGGTCACCTGGTGAAGTAGGGGTCAAGACCGCGAGCAGAGGAAATGGAAACACACACTTCAAAGACTTAAAGACCACATGAAATGAAAGCTAAACTTTCTACTGCCATGTTACCTCATTTGCTGACCTAGTAAGTGACTATTGGTCTTTTTTTACTCCTGTTTTTTCCTTCCTTCCTAATTTTACTAAAGTGTAATCACTTATTTTAAAAGATAATGATTTTTGGCTTTTCACAACAGTAATAACCTAGTAACAATAAACGTACATACACTCATCCACACGGTACACACACACACACACACACACACACACAGATGTATGTATTTACATTAAAGACTCAGATGTAACTCGAATTGAGTGTTGCCTGGACGACCGGACCAAGAGCTGTGTGGTCTTGGATCGACGGCCAACTGCTTTTAGTTGTTTTCTTCTTCTTACACCAACTGATTCACACTGCTGGTTTTGTTGCAGCAACAGAAGAAGCACCACCTCACATGATGGCCCCTCGACCCTGACTTGCTCAACAGAGAGAGGCTGCTTCAGCCTCCAAACCATCTGGAGAAGACATCTCAGACCCCCGATACGCATGATGGAGGCCCAGTGCAACAGTCTCTGAAGAATCACAAAGTCGACCATTCTGCTTTTTAAAAGCTTGTGGCCGTGCCTTTCAGCTTGAGGCTTTGATTTATTTTTCTTCATTTTGCATTTTAGAAATCTCTGATGAGAACACTAAATAGTAAAAGAGGCTGAATGAAAGGCCAGGCTGCCACATCTTCTACTGCATGACAATGGAACCAAGGTTGTGTGTTTGATTCCCAATGTCTAAAGTCTACCTGTAGGCACCATTGAGCAAGACCCAAAGGCAGTTTGCCTCTGAAAGCAATATTTCATGTGACATTAATGTGATCTTCAATGATACACAAACCTTTAGAACCAAGTAGACAGGAGTAAAATGGGTCCACGTCTCAAAGCTACAGCAGCTGAACATATTCTCGCTATAATTCTATAATTTACAGTTAATTTCACGCCGTTGTGAGGTTAATTTGTTGTGACAAAGCCAATCATGTATTTATGGCGGGGTATAATGTCGTCATTCTGCTCCACAGCACACAGACATGTAGGGATGATGTGTCTTTACGTCTTGAGGCTTCGTGAACATGGGGAATGCTGCATTAGAGTCAAATTCACAGATAGAAGATAAGATAAGACTTTATTAATCTATTTTTTACTGTAAGGTTAGGTTATGTAAGGTTAGGTTATATAATGGTATTTTGCAATGGTGTAATTCTTCAGTCTAACTTAGTGAAAATCATACTCCATAATTTGGAATAAGATTGGCACATAAATCAATATAAATATGAATTGAAATGGACAGAATGTATATAGGACTTTTGTATAGTATTGTTCACTGTGGCTAAATGAAGTGCTTTGACAATGAATGCCTCACCTTCATCCATTCACACACATGAATACACTAACCCTAACCAGGTCTGCAGATCACTTCTATCTATTACTTGTTATTAATAACTCCTTCATAAACTATCTGATTAGGAGCCAGGCCAGAGACAGCGACCATAAGACCAGACGATGTGTTTACTTCAAACGCTTGTTTAACAGCATGCTTGTGTATTTAAATGAAGTACACTCAACAGTACTCTAAATATTAGGGCCAGTCATAAAACACAGCGTGAACTACCGTCATGACAGATTGCAAACACAGATTTGGCATCAAATTCAAACCAACCGTGTTAATTAAGGTGAAGCAAATAACAAGTGAGCAATAGTCATGATCATTCATTTATATGCATGTCCCATCACATTTTCACACTAAAATTTCAAGAATATAACTAGTTAATTAATAATATTGACATGGACAACAACCCATCTCATTCTAACACAATATACAAATAAAGTGTGTGCACTGTATAAATAAATATATATATTTAAACATCTAAACATACACACATTGAATATTTCAACATGTTTCATCCATAGCTGTCTAATCACTGCTTGTTTCACCAACAAAATTCATATTACATGGCAGGATATTTCCCAGCATACCCAGCACGTGAGAGCACACACACACATACACTCATCATCAACATGCACATAAAGTCACGTCCATCATCAACACCTAACAACACTTTTTCTTCCAGCAGCAGCTCTGCGCTCCTATTGGTCAGCAGCCCTCGGTGTGTTGTCTCCTGTGTCTAGGAGCTACAGGAGCAGTAAACACAGGAGACCATAGTGTTGTCTCCTTTGTCTAGGAGCTATAGGAGCAGTAAACACAGGAGACCATAGTGTCGTCTCCTTTGTCTAGGAGCTAACCACATGTCTGTCGCTGGACGGACTTGGGTTATAATACAAGATAATATCCACCGCTACAAAGTGCAGATGCTACATGGTTAACACTGGGCCTGTGATTGTTAAGTGAAGTATCGTGCAGCTCGCTGTGAGGCGCGGACATACCATCAGGAGTCCTTAGGAAACCTCCGAGGCGACTTAGAGTCGCGGTAAGTCGACTTGGTTGAGTGGTGGTGAGGGTGGAGAGGAGTCACTTCTCCTGAGCCGTCATCCCCAGCTGCTGATCGATAATCAGTAATAACTTGTAATCACTACAAGGAACTGAGGAGACACTCCGTCGAGACTTTAAATAGTTATCTTCTCCGCTTTTCACTAAGGCATTTCTTTAAGGGGGTGGGACTTAAGAGGAGGGGAGAGAGAGAGAGAGAGAGAGAGAGAGAGAGAGAGAGAGAGAGAGAGAGATTTTTAATTTAAAAAGCCCTTTATTAAATCAAATACAGGACTCTTAAAACACACAAAACAACAATAAGTATACGTTCTACAAATAAAGAACAACATTACCGGTAAAATGTCAAACTGAAAAAACAAGAGATAGAGAGAGAGAGGGGGGGAGAAAACGAGAGAGGGAGAGAGAAAGAAAAAGTGTGAGAGAGTTTTTATTTTTTTATTATTATTATTATTATTTTAATCAAATACAGGACTCTTAAAACACACAAAAAACAATAATTACTGATACGTTCTACAAAGACAGAAAGACATTAAACTGACAAACTGAAAAAACGAGAGAGAGAGAGAGAGAGAGAGAGAGAGGGGGGGGGGGGGGGGGTAGGGGTAGTCACTCGAAAGTGAATTAAATGTCACAAGAAGCAGAGACCGCTCAGATATGTGCATCGCGAATCATTATAAAGCAGTCCACGCCATAACGGAATAAAACCCTGATATTTGTTTTAACATGCCGAGATATTTTTAATCACTTGTTGATGAACAGCGAAATTATGATTGTGTGTGCTGTCAGCTGTCTGTAGTCCTATTTAAAATGATAAAATATGAACATATTAGCATTAGCCTATACTCTACTACACATATAAACAATCACATGTCAAAGAGTAATCTGGAATGTTTTATTATTGATATATTTTAGGCCTACTTGTGGGCATGTGCGTGTCTGTGTTCTTGCGTGCGTGTGTGTGTGTGTGTGTGTGTGCGCGCGCGCGTGCGTGCATGTGCGCATGTGTGTTGTGAAATGTGTGTCATACAACATGCGGAGTAGCAACGCAACCTCCCCTAAAACAAAGTCACAAACAAACAACTGAGCAATCAAACCAACAAACAAGTGACGTCACAACTCTGGCCTGAGGGCGCCTGACGGGAAACAACTCAGAGCAGCTCTCCTATTGGCTGAGACGAGACGCCGTGCGGGAGTTAACTAAAGGAGAGGAAGGTGTCTCTGAGGAGACAAGTTGACATGGAGACGCTACGTTGTGACTATTTGACATGACACGGACGAGGCTCATACCAGGAAGACTGGAAGTGATTTAAATCACACAAACCTCTTTTTAAACACAGTTTGGAAAACATTATTTTTGTTTAGAGCTGATTATATCAGATCTTTTTACTTTTTACTTATGTTTTACTTATGTGTGTGTGTGTGTGTGTGTGTGTGTGTGTGTGTGTGTGTGTGTGTGTGTGTGTGTGTGTGTGTGTGTGTGTGCGTGCGTGCGTGCGTGCGTGTGAAGAAATTATAGTAAAATAAAGTAAAATAAGTAAAATACATGAAATAAAAGGGATGATATTTTTGTGCATATACACAATATGTATACAGTATCCTCGTTGTTATTGTATGATAGTAATCAGAGCCAGAATCATCTGGACGTAGAAAAGGATCCTGGCCCCCTCTAGTGGTTCACTTGTGGAAGCTAAAAGAACAACGGATATGGGCAACAGGAAGTACACCGGTTCGATCCCCCGGGGGTCAAACTATGAAAGCAAACCAAGCGACCAAAGCAGTCCGTTTAACACACGAAACCTGCAACCAAGGGGTTAATGGTAGTGATGGTGGGATGAAGCCTCATGAGGCATTGAACCACTTGAGCCAATTGGTTCGAGAAAGGGTTCATTTCTCGAAGCTTCATGTGCACACGAAACCACCTACTGGCCAAGTGTGTAATCACAGGCAGCTGTATCTGAACCACATGTGTGATGCATTGATGGATTGAATTTTCGTGTCTGTTATGTCTGTTGGGAATGACAATGAATTACAAAAAATGTATGACCAAATCATTTCTGTACATAAATTATCACATGTGTATAATACATTTTTGAATGTATTCTGTGTGTAAATTTTCCCAAAATGGTAATATCATAATATGGCAGGTTGTGCAATGTTTTTCTGAAAATGGCATGGGCGTAATCAGGCAGAGGACAGTGAAAGTGCTTGTGGAACTAGGAAAAGGGCACAGATTATGCTTGTGTAACTTGGATGTACAGGACAGGGGAAATTTCATTCATTTTTATTCAGAAACAAGAGCTTCTCAACAGTTTTTGGTTTTAAACGATTTCTTTTTTTTGTTAGGAGATATCAGATCGAAGTGTTCCCACACAGGGGAAATCCTCCTCTTCCTCGCTGGCTCCATCCTATCACCTATCCTACTCTCCTCACTCTCCTAAATCTCTCTCTCTCCCTAAACTCTCCAAACTACCTCTAAACTCTCCAAACTCTCCAAACTCTCCAAACTATCCAAACTCTCCAAACTCTATCCAAACTCTCCAAACTCTCCAAACTATCCAAACTCTATCCAAACTCTCAACTGACCACAACTCTCCTTCAAAAACCGACATTTTGAATGGAGTCTGAGGGGTCAGCTGTCAAACCTCGCGGCAAAATCTGAACCACTTCCCGAAGCAATCACGTGGTACAGCCGGGCAGCGAGGCTTCGGACGTCATCATTTTGGCTCCTCCCCTAAATGAAGCAAGCCTCGATACGCGCTTCGCGGAAACGCCCCCTTCATTACTCGACACACGCTTCGAAGCCTCGGAACGTCTCGTAACATCACTAGTTAATGGGTCTGGACGAGGGAGGCCTACCTGGGTCCTGTAGTCGTCCTTGGATGGTTTCTTCACTTGGACTGCTTTATTTGGTTAACCTTTGGCTCATCGCACCAGTTTTAGGCTTCATTAATGGCGTTCATTGAGTTGACTTTTTAATTACTATTTAATTGTATTGTATTTTTTGTTGTTATATTGTGTAGCCAATATCATGCGGTGGCCGGTTCAAATGGTGGGCTTTTTTGCAAGACATTTTTCCAAGACATTGCAAATACAAGGGCCCCTAGTTACATTTCTACTGCTGGTGAGTTAGTGCATTTTTTGCAAGAAATTATGAATACAATCTTAACTGTTTCAACTTCCTGTGAAGTTAAAATGGCCCGTGAATCACAGGAAGGCCCACCCAGGTGAACCTCCACAGGTGTGCGGTGCCAACCTGGGGACGCCGACTCCGACATGGAAGAGTATTTAATGATCCTTGTACGTTAAGCAGGTATATTATATTATGTTGTGTTCTTTCCACGTAAAGCGGCGATAAGACTTTATTTAATCCTCTAGGGGATTTGTTAATTGGGCTAACATGTTCGGCTGTTGGGCGAGTGTTTGGTTGGCAATATTTCAAGTCGCATTGAAACGGTGGTTAAAATAATTGATTAGTTTAAATACATGGATCAGCTGATCACATGCATTGGTGAAACTTTAGCCCATATATTTATCTACATTTCCCTGTTTGGTTTTGGATCACTATATTTATGTATTTATATATTAACATGATTTTGGATGTTAATAGCCTAGAAATCTAGACGCCCCTAGCGGCAGCAAATTTAATTTGCAGCCAGGGGGGTCCATAGACATATATACGTAGACGCCTCATGACGTGCTGGAACGTAACCCAGCGTCGCCGCCATATTGGTTGGGTCTCCTCACTCTAGTCTAGCATAGGAGTCAACGGGAGAGCAAGCTATGCCAGTATTTTGTGCAGCTTACGGCGCAGTATTGACACCAGATCGCGTGGGATTGCCTTTCACAAGTAAGATTGAACAATAATTATTCTAACCCTAACCCTAACCCTTTTTTTTTTAGTAATTCGTCCTGTATCATAACTAAATCTCTGCCGTTTGTAACAAACCAAACCGTGTGAAAATCCGGTAAAAATTCGGGGAGTTATGCTTATTATTGTAGTTGGGGATACACCTTCCTCAGTCTGTCAGGTCAATCACAGCGTGAGGGGCGGAGTCGGAAGCCGGGCTACCATGACGACAGAGTTGCGACGGTTCCGTGTTAGAGGTAAACAATGGCTGCTGCTGCTGGCGAACAGCTGTCTTTCGACTCGGCTTTGGCCGCGACTCTTCAAGACTTGAAGTTAACATTTTATTTGAGAAAAGAACAAAGAACGGCACTGAAGTCTTTCGTCGAAAAGAAAGATGTATAGAGCGTAACAGTGACCGCCCCCTTTTTAACAGCTCCGGTGCCGGAAGTAAATTTCCCATGCATTTATCTCGTCCACTTTTCGTAGAATCCTTATAAAAAAGAGTATTAAGCATTTAACCAAGCCAATCGTTTGTTATGGTAGTCGTGACCATATTATGTTTGATTCGGGATGAGTAGTTCCTCACTCGGTCAACAAAATAATGTACACAGTCTTGTACCTTTGCCTTTTCTTCCGTTTTCCCAATTCTTTTTATGCCCGAATCAAACATAATATGGTCACGACTACCACAACGAACGATTGGCTTGGTTAAAGGCTTAATACTCTTTTTATAAGGATTATACGAAAAGTGGACGAGATAAATGCATGGGAAATTTACTTCCGGTGTCGTGCCAAAAAGTGATTGTCTGCCAGAATGTGATTTCTGGCCGCGGGAGGGGCACAGCAGCCCGTTGAGCGGTAGCGCAACAACGTCTGCTTTTCTCTGGATTAAACGGCCATAATATGCAGATACACACAACTGTATTAATGTAATTATAGCAAAGGTACGTGTCTTCGAAAGTTTAACGTTTGTTCTTCAATCAATTTTTGCAGGTGAAAATGCCTATTTTGTGTTAATGGTCCTTTAAAATACTTCCACGTGTCCTGTGAGCTCCAGTGTTTATATTATGAAGCTTATGAATGAGATCAAGTCATATTTAGGTAGAAATCACCTTTGAGTAACTGTATTTGGCCTTCAATCAATTTTTGGCAGACAATCACTTTTTGGCACGACACCGGCACCGGAGCTGTTAAAAAGGGGGCGGTCACTGTTACCATAGATATACATAGACGCCTCATATGCCGCATTCTATTGAATGTCGGTAGTCGATTAATCCGAGTCCGTTCTCCCGACATCAGATGTAAATGCGTTCCATTGCAACAATTGGGGAAAACATGGATGCCCGAGAAAGTTTAATGTCTGTTTTGTTAGCTCATGAATATTATCAGCAAGCCATATCGGCATACATCAATTACTTCAGGACTATGACTGAACACAGACGGCGCATGATGTAGCCTAAGTATAATTTTGTTTATTTAAATATCATGTAACCTAGGCTATCACAGAACTTAAAATGTGTGTTGGTGTAACAGTAACGTTAGCAGAAGTGGCTATTGATACAATTGTAACGCTATGTAGGTTATGTAATTGACGCTGTGACGTAAATCCAACCGACTCGGTCTTCACCAAAATAGCCCGAGCTTGTGTTTCGGAACCCCGATCTGATTGCCAGTTCTATTGCACTTTCTCAAGGTGGAGGTCGGCTTTTCCCGAAGTCCCGAGCACAATAGAATGCGCCAATAGACTGACGCTGCCCGTTAGAGCTGACGTAGCAGCGCGGCCGCCATCTTGGAAGGGGCCCCAGTGCGCCCCCAGTGCATTCATTTCTATGGAGGAAGGCGTATCCCCAACTACAATAATAAGCATAACTCCCCGAATTTTTTTTTTTTTTAAATAATAAGAATTATTGTTCAATCTTACTTGTTAAAGGTAATCCCACGCGATCTGGTGTCAATACTGCGCCGTAAACTGCACAAAATACTGGCATAGCTTGCTCTCCCGTTGACTCCTATGCTAGACTAGAGTGAGGAGTCCCAACCAATATGGCGGCGACGCTGGGTTACGTTCCATCACGTCATGAGGCGTCTATGTATATCTGTTACGCTCGGAGTTTTGATTCTGACTACGTCACCTTCTTCGTTGCTCTGATTGGTTGTGGCGCTATCCTATTGCGTGCAGAGGGAACTTGAAAGACAAACGTTTATCCCGCCCACACTGCCAATGGAGCAGTGCCGGACCCTACATCTTTCTGATGTGGGTCTGGCTTGCCAGGCTAGGATTTCAAGTCAACTGTGGTCCAAGTAACAGTTTAAACAATTAATTTAAATATGACTCGTATAACCAAAGTTATTTTAGAGAGCCGAGATATTTAGGACTACCGTTATTACTTTTAAGCAAATGATAATAAAAATGTCTGATCGAATCGTTCCTTGTATTAGCTTACATGCTAGGCTAAAAAGAACAGTGTGCAGTGCACGTGAGCTCCGGCGTGTACCTCCACCAATCAGTTCTCGAGGTGAAACACGGTAGCCAATCAGCTCTCAGGGTGAAACGCGGTAGCTAATTTGCCTTAGCAACCTCCAATTAAACGGAAATTATCAACCGACGCCGTTTAGCCCGAAATCTATGATAAATTTGACTAAAATGTGACGCGTTTTGAAGGGAGTTGTATGCTAAACACGAGCTTGTTAAATCAATAGAACCAGTTGGTGAAGGTCAAGAGACGACTTCAACTTTGACCCTGAAGCTCCTAAGTCCATTTTGTGTGGAAGGTAAACAGTTGGGTCTGGGTGATCACACTCAGTCCTTTAGGTTAACCTCATATACACGTATACATTATACACTGACCTACCCACACTGTATCAGCATGACTGAAGCTAAGTTAGAGAGACGTAAATAATCCATCAGAGGTACCTTTTACTGTCTTACATCGGTGAAAATATTCAGGCTACGTATTTAATGCTTTTCTTTCACCTTGTAGGATATTATACATGTTTTACTGAATTAATAAAAAATACACGTCTTGTATAGTTACTGCGCCTAGTAATCGGAAGGTTGCTAGTTCGCTTCCCGGCTACTCCTAGCTAAGTGCCGAGGTGTCCCTGAGCAAGACACCTAACCCTAACTGCTCCCGGCGAGCTGGCTGTCGCCTTGCATGGCTGACCCGCCGTCGGAGTATGAATGTCTGTATGAATGGGTGAATGTGAGGCAATAATTGTAAAGCACTTTGGTCATTGGTCATACCTCTGAGAAAGCGCTATATAAATGCAGTCCATTTACCATGTATCTTGACCGCATTGTTTTGTATGTTCCAAAAGACTGATGTTTTTCATTCTATTTTTGCACATGGATTTAGGGCTGGGTGATATGGCCAAAATCTTCTGTCCCGATATAGCTAATTTAATATCTTGATTGTTTTCTGGTAATTCAATAGTCTATATAATATAACCACATGGTAAAGCCTGTTTTTGCATACTGCTGTGTGAATTAAATACTGAAATTAAACGAAAGGTACAGAGTATTTAGTTTTTTCATCGCTTTACTGTAATGCAGACTTGAAAACCAGGAAAAGACAACACTTATGCCATATCACGATATAACGACATCCAAAATCTAAGATGAAGGCTATTCTCATATCGCGATATCGATATATTGCCCAGCCCTACTTGGATTGAACATTTCCGGAGGCACCCTGGTGTGTAATGGCTAGTCGTTGTCCTAAACAAGCTGTTTGTTTAATGACTTCCCGACTGATTAGCAGATGACTCGGATCACACTAGCGATGACACTCATATTTGCATAGTTTGGTTTGGGAGTCTATAAGCTGTGTAGTCTATATTGTGTGTGCGAGGCGGTGTGTGCGCCCACATGTGAATCTTAAGACAATGGCCTGTTTGTAAAGAGCCAGTAACTTGTGTATAAAGCTACTTACCCAAGGGTTGTTTGAAATGTGTCACGATTTACTCTTCTGGTGCCTCAAGTGTTCTGTGTGAGGCTCGGACAGAGTTGGGGTCATCCCCTCATCTCTCCCTCTGTCTTCCTAGATGTGTGCTAGTGGAGCAGCTCTACCTGTGGTTCCCTGCCCTCTAAGTAATCAAGGAGAAATAGTTGGTGCTATTATTTTGAATAATTAACAATGGTAATAAGGGCTTACTTCAAACTGAAGATGCCTAAAATCTTTAAATCAGACACTACAAACACTAATCTAATCTGTTCTATTCTGTGAGAGAGGGAGAGACTCTTGACTGCTCGTCGTCCGAGGAGGTAGACGACATGTCCCACTTGAAGCTCCTCCCCCAGAACCCCCCGCCTCCTCCGGTGAGCCACCCCCGCGGCCCCGGCCCGAGCAGCGCCGAGCTGCAGTACCTTGAGCGGGTGGTCCTGCGGGCCCTCTGCAGGCACCACTTCTCTTGGCCTTTCCGTGAGCCTGTCGACGCCGCCGCACTCAACATCCCTGTGAGTCACCAGCGCCTCACCCCCTTCTTAGGACCATGGTGGTTCTATTGTAGTACCCTGGCTGTTCTGTTCTAGAACCCTGGCTGTTCAATTGTAGAGCCCTGGCTGTTCTATTGTAGGACCCTGGATGTTCTGTTCTAGGACCCTGGCTGTTCTATTGTAGGACCCTGGCTGTTCTATTGTAGGACCCTGGCTGTTCTATTGTAGGCTGTTCTAGAACCCTGGCCGTTCTGGAACTACAGGGGTTCGTACCCCTCTAGTTTCAGAACCGCCACGGTTCTAAGGGTTCTCAGGGTTCTCAGGGTTCCATAACTTGCAACTTTATTTGCAATAATCTTTACCTCTACTGTTTTCAATAATGTTTACACATACCTTTACATTCTGTGTTTACATTTCATTTTTATATTTCTACTTGTATTATATTTTGTATGTCTTAATTGATATTACTGTCGAATAATTGTTCTGTGACACCCTTAACATTACATTACCATACATTGTATGTTGTCTGAAACGATGATTTACAGTTGTTTCCATCTAGTGATTCTTCCTGTCTGTTCTTGTCTGTCTTCTTGCAGGATTATTATGCGATCATCAGCAGTCCCATGGACCTGAGCACCATCAAGCAGCGGCTGCAGAACCACTACTACCGGAAAACCCTGGAGTGTGTCCAGGACTTCAACACCATGTTCACCAACTGCTACATATACAACAAGGTGCATCCTCACTTCACCCCAGTTAAAGAGGTGCATAGAGATGAATGGGGAGATACGTAGAGGAATAGACAGATGCATAGAGATAGATGGAGAGATACATAGAGATAGATGGAGAGCTACATAGAGAGATAGAGAGCTACATAGAGATAGATGGAGAGATACATATAGATAGATGGAGAGATACATATAGATAGATGGAGAGATGCATAGATATAGATGGAGAGATGCATAGAGGGATAGAGAGATGCATAGAGATAGATGGAGAGATGCAGAGAGATGCATAGAGATAGATGAAGAGATACATAGAGGGATAGAGAGATACATAGAGATAGATGAAGAGATACATTGGGGGATAGATATTTGTTTTTTTAGAAAAACATTCCAGACACCTTTCCTGTTTCCTTGTATACCGGTAGTCCTAAACCCTGAGCCTTCACTGGGTTAGTGGCGGCGGTATCCATGGTTACCTAGTTGTTGTGCTACGTAGCCAGGAGATGACATCGTGCTGATGGCACAGACCCTGGAGAAGGTCTTCCTGGAGAGACTGGCCCAGATGCCCCACGAGGAGGAGCAGGAGGAACTTGGCTCCACCAGACCTCCTGGTAGAACCAAGAAGACCAGCAGCACAGGTGAGACCTCTTACCTAGAACCACAATGCCTTGACAGGTAGAACCACAACACCTAGATAGACAGAACCTGGCCTGTCTGGCTGTACTGTCTAACCCCTACCTGCTCCTTAATTACATGTCTCTTTACTGTCTAACGGTTACCCCTACCTGCTCCTTAATGACCCGTCTCTGAATTCACTGTCAATCACTAAGGATAAAGGCATATTTAAGGCATCTTGTTGAAGGACGCCTACAGGTAGGCTCTGGACTGTGGGGATCGATGCCAGAAACTTTGGGCTGTCCCCACTAGATAGTCCTCTGTGCTTGCAGGAGCGCTGAAGCGCAGCGCGCCGTCCCCAGAGTCGGAGGTGGTGGTCCGGCAGACGCTGACGGTCATCCCAGGGGACGCCCCGCTCCGCCCACTGGCCGCGCTCCCCGCACACGCTCAGTCAGCGGTGAATACCGTCACCTGACACACTCCCACACACGCTCAGTCAGCCTGATGTGCTCCCGAGATTTTGAAAATGAAGTTTAAACCACCAAATAACGTCCCCTCCCACTGCTCCCTCCCTCCCTGCTTTTCCCCACCATTGAGAAGTGTTCTATTCACGCACCTGTGATTGACAGGCAAGATGGATTCCCGAAACCAATCAGGAAAGAGATGGCCTGATTGGTCAGAAATGAGCCGGGAGTGGTCTAAAATCTAATAAATACAGAAGCAGACACAGTCAACTAGAAACATCTCACATTTCACTCACTAGCTGACAGATCAAATATTGGCTCTTAAATCTTACCTATAGCACCTTTTTTAAGTCACTGCTTCTTATTAATGCATCACCCCCCCCCCCCCCCCATCCAGAACAAGAAGGGCGTCAAGAGGAAACTGGACACCACTGTCACCTCCGACCCCCCACACCCAACCATCGCCTATGGCAACCTGTTGCCATGCGAGAGCACAGCCACGACCACGACCATGACCCCTCCCCCGGCCTGTGATGGGCTGTTGTCCAGGCGTGAGGGCACGGCCAAGAGACCCATCAAGCCGCCCAGGAAGGAGCTCCCTGATTGGCCAGCTCCGATGCGTAGGACGAGGCTGCCAGAGCCTCTGAGGCTGTGCGGCGAGCTGCTGAAGGAGCTGGTGTCCCGGAGACACACCGCCTACGCCTGGCCCTTCTACAGCCCGGTGGACGTGGACGCCCTCGGTCTCCATGACTACCACCTCATCATCACGCAGCCCATGGACCTCGGAACCATCAAGGTTTCACTCTGTTTACCCTTTTAGCTAACATTGTTGCTGTTTACCCTTTTAGCTAACATTGTTGCTGTTTACCCTTTTAGCTAACATTGTTGATGTTGTTACTGTTTACCCTTTTAGCTAATGTTGTTGTTACTGTTTACCCTTTTTAGCTAATGTTGTTGTTACTGTTTACCCTTTTAGCTAACATTGTTGTTGTTACTCTGTTTACCCTTTTAGCTAACGTTGTTATTGTTCTTAGTGTTTACCCTTTTAGCTAACATACTGGGCCCGGTTTCCCGATAACAATGGATCCACGCTCATACGATCCTCTTTACGAATCATCTTTCGAACGATCGTTATTTTTTTCCATGCGTTTCCTGAAACTCCTTAACATGAACGCGCGTGCACAGATCTAACGATCGATCCTGGAGCCTTGTAACTGTCCACTGACACGGTGCTGAACACGACGAAGATCTCAACGAGGCCCACCGTGTGGCCCGGTGCATCGTAGAGCGCACAATCGGGAGGTGGAAGTTGCGCTTCAGATGCCTCCACAAGTCCGGCGGGGGGCTCCAGTTCTCGCCAGAGAAGTCGTGCGCCGTGATTTGTGTGACAGCAATGTTACATAATATTGCCGCTAAGGCCGGGGTAGCGTTATGTGAGCCGGAGGATGGCGATGAAGACGATGACAACGAGGAAGAACAAGGGTTTCAGGAAGACCTCCCTCAAAACTATGTGGCTGGTTTTGATACACGTAGAAGGTGGTCCTTGGCTCTTTTCTTGTGTTTTTTTCTTTTCTTTTGTTTATTTTTTATTTATTTTTTTGTCTTTATTTTTTAAACGTTATTTTAGGCTGTGTTTTATGAGTAGCCTATGTCACAGTCTGCACAAATCCCCACGAACTTAACGAACCACTTAGGCTAACGATGCTTTCGGGAAACGGGGCCAGGGCCCAGTTTCCCGAAAGCGTTGTTAGCCTAAGTGGTTCGTTAAGTTCGTCGTACGACCATCAGACAGTTTTCACACCGTTTCCCAAAAGCATCGTTGCGTAACGACCGTCGTTAAGACGCTTGTAGCTAACGAGAGCTCCAGCTTTCCTCGTAGCGCGCTACGAGCGTCGTTAACACATCCAATACCACTGAGTGTCCAGCTGGTGATGCTAAAGTTACGATAGGCTATATAGCTTAGTCTATGTTATACAATGGTCTGGGTGAATACTCGATTCTGATTGGCTGAAGATTATAGAGCGGAGCTCTATAATCTTATCTTTGATGTACACCTAGGAAAGACGTTGACGCTATGAAGACGCTATGGCCACGTTGCTTGGCAGCGCCTGCATACGGGAGATATTAAATAGTCCGCTCGACTTAGAAAAATAAAAAAACCCTCACGATTGTAACTCTAAAACACATTAAAGTATTATTAATTGATTAAATATTAACAGAAATGAATGGACGACGCGGAGGCGTGAACCGCGGAGGACGGTTCTGTAATGGACACCTCGAAGGGCATTAGCCCACTTATACCATGGTCACTTACGAAAGAAAGAAATATTTAATCAATTAATAATACTTGAATGTGTTTTAGAGTTAAAATCGTGAGGTTTTTTTTTTTTTTTACAAGTCCAAACTGGGAAACTGGGCCCAGGGCCCAGTTTCCCGAAAGCGTCGTTAGCCTAAGTGGTTCGTTAAGTTCGTCGTACGACCATCAGACAGTTTTCACACCGTTTCCCGAAAGCATCGTTGCGTAACGACCGTCGTTAAGACGCTCGTAGCTAACGAGAGCTCCAGGGGTACTCGTAGCGCACTACGAGCGTCGTTAACACATCCAATACCACTGAGTGTCCAGCTGGTGACGCTGAAGTTACGATAGGCTATATAGTTAAGTCTATGTTATACCATGGTCTGGGTAATATACTCGATTCTGATTGGTTGAAGATAATCTTATCTTTGATGTACACCTAGGAAAGACGTTGACTATGGCTATGAAGATATAAAGTATTATTAATTGATTAAATATTAACATAAATGAATGGACGACGCGGAGGCGTGAACCGCGGAGGACGGTTCTGTTAATGGACACCTCGAAGGGCATTATCCCGTTTATACAATGGTCACTTACGAAATAAATAAATATTTAATCAATTAATAATACTTGAATGTGTTTTAGAGTTAAAATCGTGAGGTGTTTTTTTTTTTTTTTTTACAAGTCGAGCGGACTATTCAATATCTTCCGTATGCAGGCGTTGCCAAGCAACGTGGCCATAGCGTCTTCATAGCGTCAACGTCTTTCGTAGGTGTACTTTTCAACCTACACCCTCCAGCCAATCAGAATCGAGTATTCACCCAGACCACGGTATAATATGTAGCACCGTGTCAGTGGACAGGTACGAGGCTACGATCGATCGTTAGATCTGTGCACGCGCGTTCATGTTAAGAGGAGTTTCGGGAAACGCACGGAAAAAAATAACGATCGTTCGAAAGATGATTCGTAAGATGGCTCGTAAGATGGATCGTACATCGTTATCGGGAAACTGGGCCCAGGTCCATTGCTGCTGTTGTTGTTGTTGTTGTTTACTGGTCTATTAATTTCCTGTTTTTTTTTACTTGCTGTTTTGGTTAACTTTGTTGCGTATCAACTATAATGCGATAAAAATTGAAGGTCATGAGCTTTAAATGTAAATACTTTAAAAATATGCTTTCAATTTAAATTAGATAAGTTTCTGAGGATTTATTTTTCAATTTTTAATGTATAATTTTTACATTTTATGTAACATACGTAATTTTTACATTTAGTCGTGTTTTAATTGAACAAAATTTAGCTTTTTTGACGTGGTTTACTTTGTTACCTGTAAGTATAATACTTAATATCTCGACTAGAATATTAAATATAATACAACAAAAATCAAATCTAGTTGGCTTTGATTATGTGAATGAAGTGGTTTCTCAAGTGTCTCCGTGTGTTCTCGTGGTGACAGAAGAAGATGGACCGTCGGGAGTACAGCGCCGCGCAGCAGTTTGCGGCGGACATGCGGCTGATGTTCTCGAACTGCTACAAATACAACCCCCCCGCTCACGAGGTGGTAGGGATGGCCCGCAAGCTGCAGGTAAACCACCACCACGATCGCTCTTCATTTTGTTGACAAATCATTTTCGTCATAGTATTTTTTCACTGATGAAAACAAGACACTGCACCCAACAAAATCATCCTAATGAACTGAGAAAAGATGGACTTTAATAATCCCAGACATGAGATTCAGGTGTTACAGCAAAAAGTATGGTAATGTGAATATAACTAAGTAACTGAAATTTCAACAATTCACTGTAAGTCACTTAGGATCATCTAATGAGCTAGTAACAACTAGCACATCATGTGACATCATTTTGGTTTGTTTTTTACAATGATGGCATTTACCCAGTTTGACAGTTTTGAGTCAATCAGAACTGGTAGTTGCAGTGCCAGTGTTTGACCAGTGGTGTGATTTAGAGCTCCCCCCCCCCCCCCCCCCCCCCACCTCTCTGCTTCCCCCCCAGGATGTGTTTGAGGAGCGGTACTCCAAGATAACCGAGGAGGATTGCAGCTTGCCGCCCGACCACAGCATTGTCAAGGACAACGGGGGAGACGGAGGAGGCTCCAGCAGCAGTGCCTCCTCTTCATCATCTAAGAGCTCAGACACAGAGGAGGAGGAGGAGAAGAGGACCCCGAGCCTGGCCAACCTGGAAGAACAGGTACCAGACCATCACTTTATATACCAGGGCGTCTCAACCTTTTTTTTTTGTTACTGTGGCCCGGTATGCAAATGTTAAATATTTTCACAGCCTGGTATTGGGGGGGGGGGGCATCGTTAATAGGCAGTAACAGTCCTCAAACAGTTGTAACAGCATCACACGTATAATTATTGTGCGAAGTCAAACTCGTCAAACAAATCTTTCAAACTCTATCAAAAACTGTTTCTTTGCCATAACGCATCTATCCACCACGATGAAGAGCGCTAATTCATTCCCTGATCTCTGATCATGACCAAATATGGATCTTAGGACATTGGCACGTTTAGCAATTACAAACTGCATGTTAACAAGCATTTGATTGGCTGTGAAATACCTTTATTCAGACACAGGCATTTTGGGTGACTAAGGGCTAATTGCACCCTGTTGCACCCTGTTGCTCATTGAATGTAATTAGCACCAATACCAAGCACATGACCAGCTACCAGCTGGACAACAACTACATGGACAGCAGTTGTCAGGAGGCCGGTGTCCTGGCTCCGTGGGTCAGAAGGCCGTGATCTGGCAACAAATCCAGATCTCCACGTAATTTAATATAATAATTGAATATGTTAATATAATATGCACCATTTGGCGGAGGCTTTTATCCAAAGTGTCTTATAATACTGTGAGTGCATACATTTTTTTTAGCATTCCCAGTGGGAATGGAACTCCTAACCCTGGCTTAATGCCACGCTCTACCAGTAGAGGTACTCAGGACCACATCATTTGGTTGGATCTTGCAAATGCCTACGGGTCTGTTCCCAGACCCACCTAGCTCATCACTTTCGTTCTCAACTTCTCCCACGTACCATCATGCATCCAGAGCCTAATGGAAAACTACTTTAACAACTTCCATGTCTGCTACACAACTCAGGAGATCTCAACTGGTTGGCACCAGCTGGAGAAAGGGAGAGCAAGGGGTCGCTCCATCTCTCCCATCCTTTTCACAGCAGCATTCAAGATCATCCTGATTGGTGGAAGACAGATGGTCCTTCCTTGATGTCTTTCTAACACAGCACTGTCTCGGAGAAACACCCTGAAGTTTCCATTGAAATCCATTAGCTTGGGCTACAAACAGGAGAAGGTGAGGCTTGTGTTCGAGCTGAGGGGCTCACCTGAACTGTCCGTCCAAAACACCAAGGCCAAAGTACGTACAGGACGCAAGTGGAATGCGATGCAGACAGTAAACCAGGCCACCAATGTCTGAAACACCAGGAGATTAGAAATGCCGAGCAGGTGTCCCACCTTTGCTCATGTCTAAATAGAGCCCGACCGATATGTTATATATGTTTTCCGATATGTGCCGATATGAAAGCTATTTTTACAGAACATATAATGCCGAAAAAGATGCTTGGGGTGGTTCAGAAATGGTGTCATCATGTAGTTTGTCCAGCAGAGGGCGCTTTGACTCCATTCTTTACAATACTCTCAGCACTGTCGGCAGCACAGCTGAGCAGTGGTGTGGGCTCAAGTGGTGTCTTCACGGTAAAGGCCTTTTTCAGATCAATGATTCGCAACTAGACTTGATGCAATTGCTTGCAAAAGAATGACAAGATAACATTGTGAAACTGGACCGTTCACCGTGGCTATAAAGACCGGGTGCTAATAACGTTATGCCAGGAGTTGGAAGCTGGCGATGCACTGGCTCATCCAAAAACACAACTCCTACTCCAGGGACTATATTTCACCTGGAGAAAGACTCAATTAATGATAACGCTGCGCTTTCCGCCAACTGGTGAGCACTAGAGGCACCAGGATTTTGATTGTGGGTGGGCCTCCAGAAAACTGGATGGGCCAGTTAAAATAAGCCACAAAAAAAACGGGTTCCCCTTCATCTCCGTTTCAGCGCTTTTCTGCGGCACTGAGGACAGCGACTCAGTAGCCTACCTGTGTGGCTCTTGTGTCGCTGTCCTCAGCTCAGTGCTGAAGCGGACAAAGACATGCACCTTGGCAGTAAGTCTAACTTTGTTTATCTCTTTTGAACGTTCAATACACAAAAAGACTGAAACGGAATTATATCTTTGGAGGGTCTGTTAAACTCCATTTATTTACCCAGCACGGCGGGGAGGGAACTGTCCAAAATTATTAAACATTCAGAATGACAGAAGAACAGTATCAACATGAAATAACAGCAACATTGAATCCGACACAGCTGCTAAACACAAACAGCAGGAAAACGATCCAAGATTATTTCTCTTGTGCTTATTTCTTCAGAATAATTAAATGAATAACAATATAACCATATAATAACCATAGAAACAACAGCATAACAATCCGAGATAACTGATAAATAATCACATATGCACACAATTCAATTCAAAATTGCTTGTGGGACTTGGGGCTTGTTACAGCAGGAGACGGTGGGGTTTTGTGCTGAACACAGCAAGAATTTCCTGATATTCCAGTAAATCAGTCAATTCCCTTTCAAATGAAAGCAGGGATAAAGAGTTCAGTCTATCTTTTTATCCGATTGACAGCTGAAAAGAGTCTCACCACAGTAGATGTCGTCATGGGCAATGTGAGGAGGGCCCGCAGGAGACTGTTCATGTTGGGGAAAATATCACGGGGGCATGTGTCGAGCACTTCTACGAGTGTTTCTTTTTTCTCGTTTGTGGTCTTGTTGGCCTTTGCCTTTCTTTTAAGCTGCTGCACAAACAGTGTGCTCTGCGTCTTCCACAGGAATGGAAAAGTGCATGCAGGCGGGCCGGATGAGAGACTTGTCACCAAAGGTGTCTGACCATGGCAAGCAGGCAGCAGCGGCTCTCATAAAGCCGTATGCGTCGGGCTTGAAACGAGTGCTCCATCATCTGCTTGTCCAGTATGTCATTCCATAATTTCTGTAGGTCCGAGTTTTGCTGTACAGGTGATGATTTGCCCAGAGTAGAATCAACGTGCGTATTGTCTAACCTGGCCGGCAACTTCCTCTTGCGTGATCCACTGATTTCCCAGCACACAATCTCATGCTTATTCATCAGCTCATCTGTCAGTGCCATTACTTTATCAAATGCATAATTTTCATTCCTGAATTGTGTGTAGCTGTCCTTGAGCCCTTCAATCAGATCAATACAATCTGTAACTGATAGTGTGGAAGACTGCAAGCCCTTAGTGGCATAGTCACTGACCTCAAATAACTGGTTGAATGTGACAAGCAGAAACAAGCGCGCGATTGTAACACTCCGGCCGACGGGGGTGCGCGCAATATTAACACACTGTGGACCTACGACGGGGGGTGCGCGCGCGATCGTAACACACCACAGATCTATGACCGGCGGGCGGACTTTTGACCGGCGGGGTTGTCGCAAAAAGGAGGACAAATACGCGTCCGGCTTGGACGCTGGACAGGGCTTTGAAAAACCGGACAGTCCGGCCTAAAGCCGGACGAATTGCCACCCTAACGCGCCACTTCACATTCTCAGTAACGGTAACGGCGTTGCAACGAGGTAAAAAGTAATTAATTCGATTACTCGTTACTGAAAAAAGTAACGCCGTTAGTAACGCCGTTATACTCTAACGCCGTTATTACCAACACTGGTAGGGAGTCAGCTTCAAGTTTTGTTCGGAGAACTTTCGAGAAAGTTTGGCCAGAACTTTCGGAGAATGTGGCGAGGGTCTCCAAAATAGGTCCCAGGAGTGTCAACACCTTACTGACTGCATTTGACCATGAGCTCCACCTCACATCACAGGATCTCTCCAGCTCCAGTGTGTTTTGCCCTGGTCGCATCTGCTTTTGGATTTCCAGAAATTTGGCATGTCTGTGCGCCCCAGTCATGAAGTTTTGCTGACTGTTGCTGACTGTTGTTTTTACGCAAACAAGTCATTTTAAGGTTGTGGCCCATCCACCTTGTTATGGCCTGTGCTGTTTGCTGATTGGCTGAAGAGAAATAGCTACGTAATAGCCCTTCTGAAACTGCACTTGGAGATTTGATGAGGGACGTCTGTAGAAACCCCAGGCAGCAGCTTCAGACGCTCTGCAGCAACCAGTTCACACCGCTGCAACGTTATCTGCAACTTTCTAAAAGTGTTGCGAATCATTTATCTAAACTGGCCTTAAAAAAAAAAAGCAGCCTTCTGAGTACCTTTGCATAGTCATATCGGTGCACAATAAAAAGGTCTATTTTCATTGCAGCTCAAAAATGCACTCGGCCGCCATATCGGTAATCGGGGAATTTTCCCCTCTAAAATTGGTATCGGTATCGGTCTCAAAAATCCCACATCAGTCGGGCTATTCATCTAAAAATGTTAATGGAACATATTTTAATTTTATGGAAGTTAAAAAAAAAATTGTTTTTTTTGGCTTCATTTCTAAATCTCTGTGGCCAATGGTCCACAGCCCCATACCGGCCCGCTGGTTGAGAACCACTACACTATACTATATATCTATCACTTCTTCATGTATATATCGTCTACTTTATGTTCTAAATGTTTCCCTCTTAATAACGCCAACTGAGGCTAATTAGTGAGTATGTTATATTCTTAGTTACAGTAACGTATGGTGACAGACTGTCTGACTAATACAATCCCCTTCATAACCTTTTTAAAAAGTGATAAACATTAAACAGACAACATTGAAATGGGGCACGATGGCAGGTCTCATTTAATAAACTGTAAGGCCGAGTGATGGTGCCGGACATGTTGAGGCGCTGGTTCCAGTGACCCGACTCCCTCTCCCTGTCCTCACTACTCCTCTCCCTGTCCTCACTCCTCTCCCTGTCCTGACTCCTCCTCTCCCTGTCCTGACTCCTCCTTTTCCTGTCCTGACCCCTCCTCTTCCTGTCCTGGCTCCTCTTCCTTTCATGACTCCTCCTCTTCCTGCCCAGCTCAAGGCGGTTCGAGACCAGCTGCAGCTCTTCGTCCAGACCCCCCTGAAGACCAAAAAGAAGACGTCAAGACGCAAGGAGAAGGAAAGGCAGAAGCCCAGGTCCTCCAAGAACAAGGTCAAAGTTCAGAAGAGGAGCAGCAACAAGGGGTCCAAACTGTACGTTGGACCCCTCTTATTCAGAGGACTTCAGAAATGGTTTCTGTTGCAATTGGTCAGCTCAAGAAAATAGAATACTTCGGACCGTTGATGGTTTTTTGCGTGATTTGTTTTGCCTTTACATTTCTACTATTCTACTCTTACTGTGTATAGACATATTTTCTCTAAATATTTTTTAGTTTGTAGTGTGTTCTGCTGTGACACCCTGATTTGGCATCTGGGATTCAGAAAGTACGTCTTATCTTAAAGTATTAAAAGTACGGCAGGCGATAATGTGAGTTGCGTCTTTAGGCATGGCAACAGACACCATCCCCAGGCCCCTGGGGCGTCCCACTCTGAGGAGGAGGAGGCAGTTCCTGTGGCGACGGTGTCCTACGCCGAGAAGAAGCAGCTGAGTCTGGACATCAATAGGCTGCCCGGCGGCCGCCTGGGCCGCCTGGTGAAGATGGTCCAGCGGCATGAGCCCGACCTGCAGGTAGCCGGCTGTGAGGAGGTAGAGATCGACATCGAGACACTGGCGCCCACCACACTCCGGGCCCTGCAGGCCTTCGTGGCCCGCTGTCTCCGCAGGCATGCTGAGAAGACCCGTTTTCCCTGTGAGTTCACCCCCGCTCAGCCTCTCACCCAAGACTAGGGCTGCAGCCATCAGTCGATCAAGGAGATTAATGTAATCAAATTTGTATAATAGATTAATCGTTGAGGTAACTTTTCAAGGACAAATATCATTTGCTGCTTGATGCTTCAGAAATTCAAATATTTAGTTCATGGATCATTATGAAATAAAATAATTTCTTGGCTGCTTGTCAGATAAAGCAAGCAAATTTAAGACATCATTTTGGACTCTGTTAACTTGTGATGGCATTTGCTATAGATATGTTCTAGACTAAATGATTAATCGAAAAAATTATTGTTAGATTAATCGAATCTTACACACTGTACCTTTAAATTCTACTTCAGTTGACTACACTTCATACAATGTTTAAACATTGGGGTCTGCAACATCAGAAATTGCTCATGAGATGGTCACCACTAAGTTGGTCCTTCCAAAAGGGTTTGGGTTTGTTGGTGTATGAGGAGGTAGTAAGTCATCAGATACTGGGGGACATCCCCACCACTGTAGCTCCACCCCCACCAGACGTGTTAGACGTGAAATAGTTGCTATTTCACCTTAAACAGGGTATCCACAGATCCTTAAAAAGTCTTAAATTGTCTTAAATCAATGTCCCTAAATTTAAGGCCTTATAATGTCTTAAATTGTCTTAAATCCAGTTTTCAAAGGTCTTAAAAAAAAAACGGGTGATTCTATTCACCTGCTGCATTGTGTTTTTGCTATGTTGTGTTTGCGCTGTGCAAAGAAGGTGATTGGGTCTTCCAAGTGTTCTATCTCTGGGCAACTTTTAGTAACATATTTTGGCGCCACATACATCACATCGGCTTCCGTTTTCCATCAACATTGTCATTCGTTCGCTAGCTAGCTGCTACCTAACATATTGTTTAAAGTAAGTGTATTTAAGAGTTTTAACATGGGAAAGTGTACATTTAATGAAACTTGGTTGGAGATATGATATGAGATATGTTCTAGACTAAATGATTAATCGAAAAAATTATTGTTAGATTAATCGACTGAAAATAATCGTTGGCGAAAGCCAGCCCTCTGGTTTCCACGTCTGCTCACTGATTGAGAGCATGTGCACTAACTTGACTGACGGAGCATTTTGATCTGATCCGTCTCCACATCCAAGCTTAAGAGCAGGCTCAGGGTTCTCCACGCAGCTTGGGCAACATTAATCAAATGGAGGTAAAAACTAGAAGCTGTCAAAATTATGAAATTACAAAACATATTTTTGATATAACGGTTCATCGCTACAGGGCCGTAGTGTTTCTGAGGTGGTTTATTCGGTGGCTGTCTCTGGAATTTCAAAGTTGCCTCAATGTTTTCCACACATTCACGGATGGCATGATAACAGCTGGTCTTTCTACTAACGTGTTCATGTTGTTGTGGTGTCCCGTCCATCTCCCAGCGGCCAGGCCAGCGAAACCCCAGGGCCAGACGCCGGCGGGCGAGGAGCAGCAGCGCTCGGCCAAGAAGAAGAAGAAGAAGCAGCAGCAGACGGGTAACTGTTACATCACCACATCACACCAACTTCAGCCAATCAGAAAAGAACAAAGTCATCTTAATCTTCATGAGTGTGTTAAGCAGACGTGGAGATGGATCAGATCAAAATTAATCCTGCCCACCTTGCTTTTCTGATCAATCACACACAATGTTCACATTGCTGTTATTGGTTGGTTACAAAATTCTGGAGATGCAAGAAGTGGCGGAAAAATGTGCCAAACTTATTTTATTTTGAGTGCTTTACAGATGACTGCTTTACTGTTTGTGTTTAAACTGTATTAAATGCAGACGGGAAATCTGGTTATCTGGACAGTAAAATAATTAAAAAGAAAATAAAAACAATTAAATAAGAATATGGAAAGAACTACAAAAACATACATAATATAGTAGTAGAAATGTATTGTAAACTGTGTGTGTGTGTGTGTGTGTGTGTGTGTGTGTGTGTGTGTGTGTGTGTGTGTGTGTGTGTGTGTGTGTGTGTGTGTGTGTGTGTGTGTGTGTGTGTGTGTGTGTGTGTGTGTGTGTGTGTGTAGGTGAGGTCCTGGCTGCTCCTCTCGACCTGAGCCGGTCGGCCCGGCTCTCTGCCAGCAGCAGCATCTCTTCCTCCTCCAGCAGCAGTGGCTCCTCTTCTGAGAGCTCTGACACAGAATCAGGTAAGAGGTGATAGTCCCTCAAACTACACGCTTCCTCCTCCCAACCTACACGCTTCCTCCTCCCAAACAATACGCTTCCTCCCACCTCCTCCCAAACAATACGCTTCCTCCCACCTCCTCCCAAACGACACACCTCCCAAATGACACACCTCCTCCCAAATGACACACTTCCTCCTCCCACCTCCTACATTTATATTATCTGTAGCTGTATTTAACATTGGGCTTGGTAAATGTTTTATGGTTCCAAAGTGACCACGTCTGAAAATGTTTTATGTTGAAGTCATCATGAAGCATTTTTTTCTAAAGTTGTATTAAATGACATCATGGTATTGTTATTGGCTGGTTCCGCTTGCTCACCGTTCACGGTTTAGTAAATGGTTGTCACATGATTGATCTGTCATGCTCAGCTATTTCCTAATGAGGGCTGCTTCATGTTTGAGCTGCAGTGTGTAGAATTGAGTGGCATCATAATCGCTATTCGCTACCTTACTTGTAAGCTATGACCTGTAGTTTTACAGACTAAATACAATTGTGCGTATTCAGTTGGTTGCAATCTGCAACCTCCCCACTAGATGCCACGGAATCTTACACACTGTACCTTTTAAATTCTACTTCAGTTGACTACACTTCATACAATGTTTAAACATTGGGGTCTGCAACATCAGAAATTGCTCATGAGATGGTCACCACTAAGTTGGTCCTTCCAAAAGGGTTTGGGTTTGTTGGTGTATGAGGAGGTAGTAAGTCACCAGATACTGGGGGACATCCCCACCACTGTAGCTCCACCCCCACCAGACGTGTTGGACGTGAAATAGTTGCTATTTCACCTTAAACAGGGTATCCACAGATCCTTAAAAAGTCTTAAATTGTCTTAAATCAATGTCCCTAAATTTAAGGCCTTATAATGTCTTAAATTGTCTTAAATCCAGTTTTCAAAGGTCTGATTCTATTCACCTGCTGCATTGTGTTTTTGCTATGTTGTGTTTGCGCTGTGCAAAGAAGGTGATTGGATCTTCCAAGTGTTCTATCTCTGGGCAACTTTTAGTAACATATTTTGGCGCCACATACATCACATCGGCTTCCGTTTTCCGTCAACATTGTCATTCGTTCGCTAGCTAGCTGCTACCTAACATATTGTTTAAAGTAAGTGTATTTAAGAGTTTTAACATGGGAAAGTGTAAATTTAATGAAACTTGGTTGGAGAACAGCAAGTATGACTGGTTGAATCCAGTTAAAGAACATCCCTCTGAAGCGCACTGCATACTGTGCAAGAAAGTTTTTAAACTAGGCACAATGGGCATAAAAGCGGTGGAGTCACATATGAAATGTGACAGACACAAACAACTTCACTGTTAAGTAATTCATGTCCTTTTACTTTGTTTACTGTCCATTGATAGCTTCAGGTATATTAATCAAACGATTATATTGGTTGGAATGCAGATTTTCACTTTTTGCACGTAATTTTTTTGTTGCAAAATTGGTCTTGAATTGCATTCCAAGTGGCATTCAAAAAAAGTCTATGTAAAATGATCAAGCATTTCTAAAAAAATGCTCTTTTGGCTGAGAGGGAGAAAAAGAGGAAAAGCAATTTAATTTATTAATATGCACAACAAGGACCTACGACCAACGGGGGGGGGGGGGCGACGGGGGGGGGCGCGCAATAGTAACACCGCGGACCTACGGCCGAAGGGGGGGGGGTGCGCGCAATAGTAACACACCGCGGACCTACGGCCGACGGGGGGGGGGGGGGTGCGCGCGCAATAGTAACACACCGCGGACCTACGGCCGACGGGGGGGGGGGGGGGGGGGGACGCGCTGGTGTGCTTCCTGAACAACGGTCCGTGTGGAACAATCAGATCCCTGCACATAGGCGCGTCATAGGAATTTAACGAGGCTTCGAGGCAGATGTTTTGCCTCGAGGAATTTTCATAATCGAGTTAATCGAGTAACTCGATGAATCGTTGCAGCCCTACTTATGTGAAAAGAAACTTTTTTTGCTTTAGTGACACCTTTAACATCTGAAAAGTGGTTTCCCTCCATAAAACAGCAAAAACAACATTGAGAAAGGTATTTTGATAGGACAATAATAATTTATTTGCAAATATATAACCAATATATAATATAAATATAAATTACTTTTTTTTCTTCAAAATGTCAGTTGTACAATTCTTTACAGGTATGTATTTCTGTATGTTGTCGCAGCTATATCAAATCCTGTGTGTGTGTGTGTGTGTGTGTGTGTGTGTGTGTGTGTGTGTGTGTGTGTGTGTGTGTGTGTGTGTGTGTGTGTGTGTGTGTGTGTGTGTGTGTGTGTGTGTGTGTTGTGTGTGCGTGCTTGTTTCCACCCCTACACAAAATAGTTCAGCTTAGTGTGGTAAACTGTAAAACACTCTCCTGCGTGCAAGGGGACACAACAGGACTGACACCACATTTTGGTCTCGCTGCGCACCCCTGCGAGCACTTGAGTCTACAGCGTCCGCTCGCAGAGCAGAGTCTACAGCGTCCGCAGTCTACTGTGAAACAATTCACTCCAAAAAGGGTTAGGGTTATGGTTAGGGTTATGGTTATGGTTAGGGTTAGCATAATCTATCACCGTGACCGGGTTATTATTGGAGTGAATGGACGCTGTAGACTCTGCTCGTCTCTTACCACCGCGAACGGGTTTCTGAGAACCCAGATCGTTTCACATAGACGCGGGAGGGAACCTTTTGCGTCAGTATCAGACGTCTAGCGGCGTGACAAATCGTCGGTATATTACGAGTTGGGACGAGTTGGGATTATCGTTGCAAACAACCGAGTCGATCGCGACACTGCGGCACATACTCATACTCTAAAGTTTCTCTTACGTTTCGCTGGCGCCATATTCACTTTCTTCACCCATTAGGCTACTGTTTACTCATCTCTCCCATCCTATTTGGCACGGGGCCCACCTAGTGGGTCAGTTCGGTAGTACATACTATGTTTACAAGCCTGATATTTTGTGACAAGGTCCTCTAGATCGCTCCCCAGTCAGCCCCGTTGAAAAACATAATTGACGTCTATAGACGTCATTGGCAGTCAACGGTTGTATTTAAATTGACGTCTATAGACGTCATTGGCAGCCAATGAGTTAAAGGTCCCCTATTTTACCACCAGGTGTGATGATGATTAGCCATTTCAAATTCTACCCTCTAGTGACATCACACATGGGAGTGTTCACCCAGATGTATGAGAAATGGATCAGCCTACCAGTTGGTACAGTCCACTGGGTAGACTGGTAGGCTGATCTATCTATCATTCATCTGGGTGGACACTCCCACTTGTGATGTCATTAGAGGGTAGATTTTGACAGGGCTTGTAATGGATAATCAACATCACACCTTGTGGTAAAATAGGGGACCTTTTAATCATTTATCTCGGCAACGTACGTTTTTTTTGTGCATAACTAACTGGAGTTGTGTTCCTATAGTTTGGGATCATGTGATGGGTATCGATGTAACACCAGTGATCTCTAATGTGTTGTGAAGTGGTAGGATATCTAGCTTGTGGTCTGTAACACTGGAAGCAGTGCAGTCTGAGGACTGTTGCTCTACATTTCCCCCAGTGCTGGAACCCCAGAAGCAGAACACTCCAGGCATCGACGGGAAGGCACCGAGGAAGGTAGTAAATGTACTCTAATAATACTAATGATATTGCTGTAATACCGGAGGCTTCTGGTCATCCCGTGGTTCAATGAAACGTCTCTCCCGTCCAGGCCAAGGGGAAGGCGGGTGCAGGGAGGAGGAGGACCTGCGGGACCAGAGACCTGCTGAAGGCCTCCATTAAGACCTATCGCTCTGCGTCTGCCCTGCGACCCTTGGCCACACAGCCAATCAGAACCCACCCTCTGCAGCGTATCAGAAGCCTGTCCTCTGAACCAGTCAGAACCCACCCTCATCAGCCTATCAGAAGCCTGTCCTCTGAGCCAATCAGAAGCAAGCCTCCTCAGCCAATCAGAAGCCTGTCTTCAGAGCCAATCAGAAGCCGGCCTGCTCAGGCAAACAGAAGTCTGTGTTGCAAGCAACTTGTGCTCTCTCCTCCAGGTAATCTCTGGTCCATCTCCGTAAAAAATAAGAAATACAGATTATCTGTACAAAATGAATTAGGTTTTAGGTTTTTCATGTTAAGTTTGTTGTTTTTCCAGACTTGTCTGCTCTCTTATCCCCTCTGATGTCACCAGGAGTCTGTCTGGACTTCAGCCCTCCCAGAATGAAGGCACAGATTTAAATTAACATTCTGGTGACATTTAAATCATTGTTGATGTATTTCTGTAAGATGATTCTGCGGTTTGGCCTGAGAGGATGCCAGCTGGACTGTAGATTAGAGCACAGAAATATGAATCACTAGGTACCACCTCACCGTGTGGATACCAGCTAGAGCACAGAGATATGAATCACTAGGTACCACCTCACTATGTGGATACCAGCCCTGGTCTCTGGTTCACCGCCTGCGGTCTGCTACAGCTTACCGCTCTTTCATTACATTTATTTATACTTTGTTACAAGTTGTGTGTGTGTGTGGCTTCAAGGGTTGTACTTTGCAAGGTTGTTTACATTTATGTAGCACGTTTCCAATAAAATGGTGTATTTCCCGGTGAAATGGGGTGGGCCTGTGTTACGTTGCCATGGTGAGGTATTTAACTGTCACGTTGTGTCCCTCAGCAGTGTCCTTTGTTGTCACCACTCCACGACAGCCCCCCCCGCTCTGCAGACGCCAGAACAGCAGGTAGGTGGCCGGACCCCCGAGATGGATGTGGTGGCTTCCTTATAAACACTGATCCCTTCACGCCTGGCAGAAGGTAAACACAATATGTTTAAAAACGCCGTTTTGTAGATTCCAGACCCGACGCGGTGGCGCCGGACTGCCAACTCAACGCCTGCCAAGTCCGTTCCGGACGGGGAGCACGAAGTCGCCAAAAAGGTTTCTACTTTTGTATTGTTTTGTCATTTTTTTTAAGGGTCCCATATGTTTTGCCCACCAGGTGTTGTCTTGATGAACATAACACCTGGTTACAAGCCATTTCATAATCTATCTTAAACTTCCAGTCAGTCTTCTCTTGGGGTCACGCTAAGGAGGTACCTGACAGGTGTTAACTCATTATATTGTCTTGTTCTCCTAGGAAGTGGTTCTGAACAATGTGGAGTCGTGGGCGGAGCTAGTGAAGTGGGCAGCGGGCCCTGGGGTCATGGGCCCTGGGGGTGTGGCCCCCAGCGCCCGGTCATCCAAGGACAGTTTCCAGCAGTTCCGGAGGGCCGCACTGCAGAAGGAGCGGGAGAAGGCCCTCAGGGGCCCTGACAAGATCAGGTACCGCCAGCTGAAGAACCCATATACATGTCAGAGAATCACAGCTAAATACATAACCAAGAGCATGTTTGGTGTTTAGATGTTATAGATGTTCAATGGCTCATGGTCTGCAGTACTGTATCTGCAATACTGCAATAACGTTAGTGGCCATGTAACAGCTTACTCTGAGTGCGATGATGTGACAATTCAGCCCTAATAGAACGAAGGTGTGCGTTTAAATGGGATTATAAGATCCACAGTGTGTTGGTCGGTATCTACCTTGTCAGTGGTTTTTAATGTACGTTCAGAGCAGCTGTTGTGTTTTATCATAACATACGTTCATAGCAGCAGTTGTTTTATTGTAACATAAGTTCAGAGCAGCTGTTTTATCGTAATGTACATTCATAGCAGCGGTTGTGTTTTATTGTAACATAAGTTCAGAGCAACTGTTGTGTTTTTCATTGTAATGTACGTTCAGAGCAGCTCTATCGTAACGTACGTTCAGAGCAGCAGTTTTATTGTAACGTACGTTCAGAGCAGTGGTTGTTTTATCGTAACATATGTTCAGAGCAGCGGTTGTTTTATCGTAATGTACGTTTATAGCAGTGGTTGTTCCGTCTAAGTGGACAGGTTCCCCGAGACACCCCAGAGACTCCGGAGTCTGCTTTCCCCCTGGACGCCATCTTGGAAACTCCCAAATTATCGGACACGTCAATGACCGAGTGTCCGTCGCCGACAGCAACGCAGCCGGCGAAGGCCAGGACTTCGCTTAACCGAGAGCGGGACATGGCTCGCAGGAAGGAGCAGGAGAGACGCAGACTCCAGGCAGTATGTCACTTCCTGTTTCACTCGACTCATCATCATCATATATTATGTATATACATATATATTATGTTACACATATAATCACACATTATGTATTGCTCATCATGTCACATTACATTTACATGTATTTTTATTAATCCCAGATGGGTTTTTTAGAGATTGTATATTGCATTTCACTTTTACACACTATATAACATTAAATTAGATATCGTGTATAGATACACACACTATATAATATGTTGCACATTATATATTTCATATGACTTATTCCAACTGTGGCCAAATGGGAGGGGGATAGAACAGACTCTATCCACAGTCAAAAGTCCTGATGTGCTGAATCTGTTTTTCAACACTAAAAGTCCTGATGTGCATAGACAGTTTTTCACAGTAAAGGTCCTGATGACGTAATGTAATTTTATGTTCCTCTCTAGATGTGCGGCATCGACATGACGATGCAGAGAGACATCATGTCCTCGTTTGAGAAGAACCTGGATTAAAACAATACACGAATACATTAAAGAATTGTATTCTGTGCATTTCTGGGAGGAATTTGTTCACTGGATGAAGTCGGCTTCACATGTCTTTGCAGAAGAAAATAGTTTTCTGGTTTCCACTTACGCTGGTTTTCAATGTTATCACTGTTAGGGCTCCACTGGCTTTACATTAGATGCTAGTGTATGTCCAGATTTCTACTCACCCAAACCTAATGTATAGTTCATATATTTAGTAGTTGTGTGTGTGACTTACGACTTGTTCCGTTAGTGCCAAATGTAGATGGACGAGCACTATAATTTGCTGTCTTCAAAACCTCCACGTCTGTGACTTGGGACTTGGAAACATGTTTTTGTCAAAAAAAATCTAATATTTGAGAGCCTATTTTTGTTGTAATAAGAGCTTTTTTTTGTTTGTCAAACAGGGTGTAGTCCTTGCAAAGTGTTTAAACCCAGGGAAAAAATTAAATATACCTAAGTTGATTCACTTTTTCTAATTGACAGTATTCCTTTTTTATGTTGAATATTTATATCTCAGAGCAGGACTCTAATGTGGAGACAGCTGTCTAAAACGTTTGTTTGAATTTCAAACCTTTATTGCATAGGTAGGATGGTGACTAGAAAATCAGATTATGAACTGGAGGTTTTCATCTATACGGAAACCGCATTGATCTGTGATCATAAATCCATAATAAATAAAATATTAAGATTGGCTTTGCTGTGGATCTCCGGCGTTCCCACGTGACGAGAAACCGCAGGAAGTAAACATTATAGGGGTAATGCTGGATGCGCATTTATTATCCACTCATTATCCTCCCAGACTAGTTTATTTTTTCATTCATTGCCGCGATGCATTGATATTCATGACATCACAACCATAATATTATATGATGACGTCTTTCCTTTCGCTTTCAGTCTGACCGCCACCCCGGGGGGGGGGGGGGGGGGGGGGGGGTTCACTGCTTAGGAGGTGTGGTGTGTTGTGGTCTCCTTTTCCCTAACCGTCCCCCTTCCTCCCCCCCTCCTCCACGCAGGCGTGGATCCTCTCCTCCCTGTCTCTCCATTCATTCTCCGGGACCCTCCCCTGCAGACGGGTCTAGAAGCGCGTTCCCCCGGGTGGCCGATACGTCGATACGATACATCGATTCGACAACGCGACACCTCCATCGTCGATTTAGTTTCTTTGAGTCGTTACTGCGGCCATGTAAAGATGGCGAGAGTCCTCCCCAACTTGGTGTCGTTCCTCAGCAGACTGCCGGTCCGGGTCCGCGCGGTGGGCTACTGGTCTCTGGTCTACGGGTACAGCCTGCTGTGCGGCGCCGCGGCGCTGCTCCGGCTGTGGTGGAGTCTGGTCCTCAGGCCCACCAGCACCTTCCGCTGGGGGGTCCGGGACGCCCCGCCGGCCTGCCTCAACGACACGTCCCTGGGCACACACTGCTACGTGAGGATCAAGGTGAGACCACGTCATGTTAGGATAGGATAAAGGTGCGTTACGGTAGGATAAAGGTGCGTTACGGTAGGATAAAGGTGCGTTACGGTAGGATAAAGGTGCGTTACGGTAGGATGAAGTTGCGTTATGTTAGGTTAAACGTTAGGTTTAACCGTTAGGATGAAGGTGCGTTATGTTAGGATAAACGTTAGGTTTAACCGTTAGGATAAAGGTGCGTTATATTAGGATAAACGTTAGGTTTAACCGTTAGGATGAAGGTGCGTTATGTTAGGATAAACGTTAGGTTTAACCGTTAGGATAAAGGTGCGTTATATTAGGATAAACGTTAGGTTTAACCGTTAGGATAAAGGTGCGTTATATTAGGATAAACGTTAGGTTTAACCGTTAGGATAAAGGTGCGTTATACTAGGATAAACGTTAGGTTTAACCGTTAGGATAAAGGTGCGTTATATTAGGATAAACGTTAGGTTTAACCGTTAGGATAAAGGTGCGTTATATTAGGATAAACGTTAGGTTTAACCGTTAGGATAAAGCTGCGTTATATTAGGATAAACGTTAGGTTTAACCGTTAGGATAAAGCTGCGTTATATTAGGATAAACGTTAGGTTTAACCGTTAGGATAAAGGTGCGTTATGATAAAGGTAGCCTACGTTATGTTAGGATAAACTTATGTCAGGATAACGGTGTTATGTTAGGATAAAGGTATGTTTGGATAAAGGCGTTATGTTGAAATAAAGGTGCGTTATGTTAGCATAAACGTTATATTAGGATAAAGGTAAGTTACATTAGAATAAACGTTATGTTAGGATAAACATTAGGATAAAGGTAAGTTATGTTAGCATAAAGGTTATGTTAGGATAAAGGTACGTTCTTTTTAGATAAACGTTACGTTAGGATAAAGGTATGTTAGGATAAATGTACATTATGTTGGGCTAAAGGTACGTTATGTTAAAATAAAGGTGCGTTATGTTAAATTAAAGGTACGTTATGTTGGGATAAAGGTGAGACACTGGTTAGAAAACGGTCTGTTGTGCTGCTGTACGTGCGTGTGTTGGCTAATGTCGTCGTGTGTGTGTGTGTGTGTGTGTGTGTGTGTGTGTGTGTGTGTGTGTGTGTGTGTGTGTGTGTGTGTGTGTGTGTGTGTGTGTGTGTGTGTGTGTGTGTGTGTGTGTGTGTGTGTGTGTGTGACGCTGTGTAGGTCTGCAGATCGGGTGCTTAATGTTATGAATTCCAGTCATTCTCAGTGGAAACGGAGGCTTTATAAACAGAGCACGTCTCCTTGTCCTGAAGGGACAGCTCCTGTCATAGAGTATACAATATAGAACCGATATGATGGAATATAGAACCGATATGATGGAATAAAGAACAGATATGATATAACTTGCGGTATAGAACAGATACAATAGAATATACAACAGATACGATAGATCTTTAAGTATAAAACCGATACGATGGAACAAAGCATGTGACTTACAGTTGTGTATAAACAGTTGGCATGCAGCCTTTACAGTATATGATGGAACTACTCTTAACATAACTACATGTTTGATTCTATATTGATTTTTTTTTATTAGATTGGACTCAACTTAACATTCATGACTTGATGTGTTCAGAATATAAGTGAATGTTTAAATACTCTTATTCCTTAAGGATTTATCTTTGTCAGTGACCGACCATGTGGTCTCTGGTGCCGTCTGAGGTGATGTCTTCAGCGAGCTGCGGTGGTGACTATCTGGTATTTTTCTGGTGACTATATAATATATATGGTTACCAGTAACTATAATATATATATAGTTACCAATTATACACTAGATGTAGATCTATCTCTATCTATCTCCATCTATCTCTATCTATCTCTATCTATCTATCTAATAACTCGTCTCTCTCCGTCCCTGCAGGAGTCTGGTCTGAGGTTCCACTATGTAATATATATCTAATAACTCGTCTCTCTCCGTCCCTGCAGGAGTCTGGTCTGAGGTTCCACTATGTAATATATATCTAATAACTCGTCTCTCCCCGTCCCTGCAGGAGTCTGGTCTGAGGTTCCACTATGTAATATATATCTAATAACTCGTCTCTCCCCATCCCTGCAGGAGTCTGGTCTGAGGTTCCACTATGTAATATATATCTAATAACTCGTCTCTCCCCGTCCCTGCAGGAGTCTGGTCTGAGGTTCCACTATGTGGCAGCGGGGGAGCGAGGGAAACCTCTGATGCTCTTCCTACACGGCTTCCCAGAGTTCTGGTAGGTCAAAGTTCACATAGAGACGATCTCGGGCCATCTCCACGCTATCTGACCTCCATATTGTCTCCACAAACGTTTAATTCAGTCCTTGGTTCGAAGGCGGTGGTTATCAGTTCAGATTCCATATCTGGAGACCCCCAGTCTGTCTGGAGACCCCTGGCCCCGTTCCAAACAGGGGGTCCGTTCCTCCAATCACATGGGGCACCGGCCCACAACACTGTAACACTGTAACTTGACCATTAACTTGGCAAATATCACATCTGATAAGCAGTCCACAAACTAGGACAGTACAAATGTGTACAATAAAAAAAATAAAAATAAAAACAATTGTTTAGTTAACACAACCGCTGTCTGTTAGATTTCGAATTGCATCAACTGTCAGATTTAGATGGAATGTACATTTTTTGGAGAGGGGTCCTCCATGGACACGCCCCTCAGTCCATCCACTACCCCCCCCCTCCCCTCCACCGATGCTCTTACCACCTGACCCCTGAATAATAGATTATGTATATCTTAAAGTATCTGACCTGTAAATTATAGATGACTACAGTTGCCGACTATTAAATCAGATTTATATTCTTGAAAACTAGCAGACAAATAAAACATAGATCCTAGGATGGGAGATCTAATCTATACCTTGCATAAATAAGTGTGTTCGTATTGCTACCCTTAAATCATAGATTTATATATATATTATAATCTATCTGATCCTAAAATTAGGGAATGTGATATTGTAGACCAACATAATCATTGATATTGTAAACTAGCCCATTGATAGATTGAATAGATTATATAGTAAACTATATTTTATAAACATCAGAGTTTTACAAAGACTAAATCAGAGGTTCTGTACATTGTGAACTATCAGGCATTTGTTCTTTGAGTTTCGAAGCAGTATTTGAGGTGGCATTTGAGGTAGCATTCGAAGCAGTATTTGAGGTAGTATTTGAAGCAATACGTCAGTATTTGTTTGGTCGTCGTGAGGTTTCTGGGACACCAAACAAAGTGTTTCCAGGGAGACTTTCTTCATCTTGGTTAGAGCCGAGACTTAATGTGTCTTCAGGGAGACGGTCTGAAGCGCTCAGGATCTCCTGGCGGTGACGGGAGGCGGCAAGGAGATCCAGGCCAACAGAGACGCTTCCTCAGACCTCGTAGAACCACAGTTAATTAAAGACGAACACTGGACTCTCTCTCTGTCTCTATCTCTCTGTCTCTCTCTCTCTCGGTCTCACTCGCTCTCACACACACACACACACACACACACACACACACACACACACACACACACACACACACACACACACACACACACACACACACACACACACACACACACACACACAGTGAGTAATGTAGCCCATTAGTTTGGTGGTGTGTGTGGGTGGTTATTTTGCAGCTCATCTATATTCTATGATCTGAGCTTCAGTCCTGACTCATCGAAACTCACCTTCTACTCCTCAACAGGAGGTTGTGTTTTTGTGTGTGTGTGTTTGGTGGGGGGGGGGGTTGGTTGATTGGTATCTGCAAGGTATCTGACAAGTGTTTTTGTTGAGCTGTGAGGTCTGATGATGAATGTGTGAGTCGTGTCTGTATCTTCCTGAGGGCTGTTAGTCTAGGTGTGTGTGTGTGTGTGTGTGTGTGTGTGTGTGTGTGTGTGTGTGTGTGTGTGTGTGTGTGTGTGTGTGTGCGCGCGCGCGCGCCAGTATATTCTGGAGGTTACTGACTCACCTCCTCCCACCACCTTGGCACCTCCTCTCCACCTCCTGCCACCTCCTCTTCCTCACATCCTCCCCACTTCTTCCCACCTCCTCCTCCCCACCTCCTTTTATTCAAAGCGACTCACTGTGACTCCAGATATAACAATCATTAAGGAGCAGGTAGGGGTTAGGGGGCATCTTGCTCTAGGATGCCTACAGGTAGACTGGGGACATTGGGGATCGAACCCAGAATCTTTGGGTTGGGATGCGGATCTGAGAGAGTCTGGGTCCCCGGGTCACCCTGGAGGCATTCCATTAACCTTGTTT